>JAODAL010009633.1:0-109590 GCA_025379985.1 Phyllomedusa bahiana | reverse complement strand
CAAAGAATTCCATGTATTGTATAGTCCTTTTGCATGGTGTGCATGGTAAAGGTTTGTGGTGTATATTTTAGCCGAACCTCCCAGGGGCCCCTGTTAAAACATTTTTTTTTTCAGAATTTTTTTTTGTGAAAACATACGTTGATTTGGCATATATTGTTTTTAAATCATATAGGGGGGAAGGGATTCCTCCATTTTGGTTCTTGCCCCCCGCCCACCTTCACGGCTGTTATAAGCCCGCATGTTTTGCAATTTTTGGTGTCTTTTTTTTTTTCTTTGGATAATGGAGGTGGTTGACCCAATGAAAGTCAAATTTTGGTCTATTGAGAGGAAAGATGGTGGGCCCCAACCCGCCTTGAGTCATTTGTAACCCGGGGTGATTTTGACATTTTTTTAATCAAAAGTGTAAACTAAGAATCTCATACTTAAAAATTTAACTCCACCTGTAGGGTGTATTTTTAGCCAATGGCTTTTTTTTGTCATACATTAAAAAGCAAGCAAAGAGTTTCCAAAAAGCCCCAAAAAAAAAAAAAAAACGCGCCAAAAAAACGGCTTTTTAAAATCTTTGAAAGGCAGTGACGAAACCTTTTCTGAATGTTTTTGTAATTTTTTTTTCAGGTCGTTTTTTTGTCCACGCATGTAGACATAGCCTGAAAGCAAATCATAAAAAAGCAAGAATACAATTTGCTACAGCGTATATTGACAAACCACAAAGCTTCTGTCCTTTGGACAGATGAGACAAAACTTCAGCTTTTTGGCACGTTACATCAGCTCTATGTTCACATCTGCCAAAATGAGTCATACAAAGAAAATAATTTTGTACTGACAGGATAATGGTCAAAAACACATAGTTAAAAACAGCTAAAAAGGCTAAGAGCAAAACATTGGACTATTTTAAAGTGGCTTCTATGAGACCTGATCTAAATTCTGTTGAACATCTGTGGAAGGAGCCGAAACATGCAGTCTGGAGAATGTGCCTTCAAACCTGGGACAGCAGTTTCTCACAAGGAGTGGGTCAAAATATCTTGTGGACAGGAACAGAAGTCTCATTGAGAGTTAAAGAAATTGTTTTGTTATTCCTTCAAAAGGTTGTGCAAGAAAATATCACGCTAGGGGTACCTACAAAGCTCTCCCTAACCTCTCCTCTCCATACATCTCTGCCTTAATCTCCAGATACTTCCCCTCACGCAATCTCCGTTCCTCACAGGACTTTCTTTTTGTTTTCCTTTTCACTCTTTACATAACCGTTCCAAAACTTCTCTGTGTTCTCTCAACCCCTGGACTCACTGCCCAAAAAATCGGACTCTTTTGCACTTTCACCAGCTTAAAAGCAACCTAAAACCATCTTTTAGGAAGCCGTAAACTATAGTACCCTGCTGTAAACCACCCCCCACAAAACCATGTCTGCCCCACCTTCTGCCCTTTTTTCCCCCCTTCCCCTTGAAATTTGAAAAGCCTTCGCGGGCAGGGTTCTTTTCCCTCTGTGCCAGTGTTTGTCACTTGTAGCTTGAATTTTTGACTTTGTTATTTTTGTAACCTCTTGAATTTTTACAGCGCCGGGGGAATCAATGGTGCTCTAAAAATAAATAAAATTTAATACCATTTTTTTTGCCCGGCCAGATGCTTGAATATTTGGCATCATAATAAAGATTATCATCATTATTGTTATTATTGTAATAATCCTGTAACTGATCAACCTTCCTCTCAAAAGTATCAGGAATATCACTTTTTTCTGATAAGTTTACTGGATGCACACATTTGTCCGTGGCAAACAACATGGCTACCTCCCTTCTAAAGCTGATGTCTGATAGTTCTTCATTTATATTAGAATTGTTCTCAGTGTGAGGTCTCCATTCTCACAGTTCCCCGCTTTGATCTTTACTTTTCTCTGTAGACACCTGTGGTGAGGCGCTGAGCGGCTCATTTACATGTCAGTCATTTAACACATTTTGAAAATTGCTGGGGGAAAATCAAAGGTTACTGAAATTTAAAATGCAATCCCAATTTTTCCCAGCCCCTTTTAAATTAATTTATAAAAAGGGATAACTATCTTTTTTAAAACAAAAAAAGGGAAAAGGGAAAACCCGGGTTGAGGAAAACCCAAAACAGGAGTGGGTGTTTTGGAAACCCCAATAGTTTTTTTTTTGCCTTCAAAGAAAAAAAATTTTTTATGGGGGGAGTTTTAAATCAAAAAAAAGGGGGCCCTCCGGTTTAACTAATTTTAGAGTTGTTTATAAGGGGGGTTTTTCAAAAAATTTGTCCTTTTTTTTTTAAATGTCTAAAATCAATGACGGGAAAAAATGGGAAAAGGAGGGGAAGGGTTTTACCCCTTACCGCCGGACCCAAAGGTTTTTGGCCTCTCTGACAAAAGCCCTATTTTTAAAATTTTTCTGTCATTTTGTCACTTTAGTGAGAATAATTTTTTTGACATTTTAAACCTATCCATTGATTAAGAGATTTTTTTTCCTTCGTGCCCAAAATTGAGCTTTAAGTTAGTAAAAAATTTTTGGGCCCCAAAAAATAAATTGTTTATTTGGGGAAAAATATCAAATTATGGTGAAAAATTTTAAAAAATTTTTAACCAATTTAAAAAATTTCAAAAAATTTTCGGGCTGTAAGACAGAATTTATTCCCTCAAAATAGTTTAAAACTAGCAATACCATAGGTCTGTTTGTAGTTTGGCATAATTTTTTTAAATTTTGGTTTTTTTTTTTTTTTACGACTTTTGGGGGGCTTAAAAAATTTTAAATTTTGTAATTTTAAATTTTTTCAAAAAAAATTTCCCAATATACATTTTTTTTGGGACCGCCCCAGTTTAACGTGACTTTGATTGACCTTTTATTTTTGATCCCCCAAAAAAAATGCCCTCATCAAAGAAACTAAAACCCCTTAAAGTATTAAAAAACAGCATTTAAAAAAGTTTATTAACCCTTTTAAGGTTATCACAAAAATTTAAAAGAAAAGGGGAATTTGAAATTTCAAAATTTCACTTTTTTTGCAGATTTTTCAATATTTATGAAATTAAATTGGGACAAAAAATAGGGGAAAAAGTGATCGGGGAAATCCCAAATTTAAATTTGATTCCCAAAATTCGGCCCTTTTCGGGGATACCCCAATATGTGGCCCTAGGGGCATTTTTGGGTTTAAACCCACAACCCCCAAATAGGAGGAGCCCCCTAGGGACTCTGGGGCCCCCATTTTTTTTAAAATATTTTTTGGGGGCCCAAATTTTCGGGGTTTGCGGAAAACCCAAAGGTTCAAAAAAACGAAATAAAACCCCCCTTTTAAAAAAAAACCCCATATTGGAAACTCCCAACCCCTTACGGAATATATCCAGAGGTTTTGGAATTTTTCAAACCCCCACGTTTCACAAAATTTTTTTAGCTTTGGGCCCCTCTGAAAATAAAAAAAATTAATATTTTTTTCCAATAATCTCCCTTTTTAGCTGAAAATGTTTAATTTTTACAAGGAAATCTTAAAAAAAAAAACCCCCAAAAAAATTGTTTAGGGCAATTTTTTCCCAAATTTTGGGCCCAATTTTAACCCTACCATGTGGGTGTAAAACTGTTTTGTTTGGGGCCATGGGGGGGCAGGGGGGGTTACAAAGGGGAAAGGGGGAAGATGCAAAATTTGGGCCCCCCCCCCCCCCCCCCCCCCTTTTGGCCGGGCCCACGGGGAAAATAAAATGGGGGGGGGGTTGGGGCCCTGTCGAAAATTCTCCAAAGGGGGGGCCCCCCCAAGAAAAAAAAAGGGGGGGAAACCTTCCAAAAAATTGGGCCTTCCAAAATTTTTTTGGATTTAAACCCCCCTCGGGGTTCTCCCCTAAGGGTGTATTTTGAAATTTTTGGGCGACGGGTTTTTTCCGAAAGTTTGTTTTTAGTTTGGGGGTCGGGGGAAAAATGGAGGGGGGGAAAACGCAGTTTCCGCCATTGTTTTTGGGTTTTCTTTTTTAAAAAGTATTCGCCATGGGGAATAGAAGACGGGAAAAACTTTACTAGGGGGGGCCGGTACAATTACAATGAATAATTTTATATATTTTTTAAAATTTTTTTTATTTTTTACACAATAGAAGCGAGTTTTTTTTTTAAAAAAGGTTCCCGTTTTTAAGTTGTCGTATTCTAAACCACCCTTTTGCTTTTTTAAATTTTTTTTGCATAGGAGGCTTGGGGGCTTGTTTTTTACGAAAATTGAGTTATTTTTTATTGAAAACCCATTACGGGGGGCATATAAATGCTTTTATCACTTTTTTTAAGGTTTTTTTTAAAAGCTTTTTTGTAAAAAAAAAAACACAATCCTGGTAGTGTTTTTTTTTTTAAATTTTTTAAACAGCGAGTTTCACTTGGGGGTAAAAATTTACACTATTTTTTACTCAGCGGGTTGAAAACGGATTACAGCGATACACTTTTGTATATTTTTTTAAAATTTTAAAACTGCTTTTACACAAAAAAAAACCCCATTTTTTTGGGAAAAGGGGAAAAACACTTTTTTTGAAAATCACCGCAGTCTAAAGAGCCTTAACTTTTTTTTTTTTTCTGTTTTTTGGACCCTGTATGGGGGCCCTTTTTTTTTTCGGGTTTATTTGACGTTTTTATTGGTTTTATTTTTTGGGGGGACAAGACTTTTTTAAACCGCTTTTAAATCTGTTTTTTGGAAGGCAGGGTTGAAGAAAATACTGCAATCCTAGGGAGTGTTTTTTATTTTTTTTAAAGCGTTTACCCTGCATATCCCTGACAAGTTAGTTTTACTCGGGGTTTAGACGATTTCGGGGGGGGGATACCCAATTTATGTTTGTTTTTTTATTTGAAAAGCACAAAATTTTTTGGAAAAAAAAGTGTTTTTTTTTGGGAAAACAATATTTAGCCCTCGCTATCCTTTTAAAAGGGCCCGGAAACTTTTTAATTTTCCGTTTTTAAAAAGAGCTGTGTAAGGAAAAATTTTTTTTTTGCGGGAGAACTGACTTTTTAATTTTGGCCAAACAAAATTTGATTTTTTTATTAGTTTTTGTTTTCTTTTTTCTCCATTTTAGTTTCTTGCGGGATGAAAAAAAAAATCGCTATTTTGTGACTGTTTTTTTGGGGGGTTTTTTTTCGGGGTTTTAAACCGTAGGGTTTAAAAAAACATGGGCAGTGTATAGGGTGGGTTTTGTTTCCACGGGGCGATACCAAATATGGGTACTTTTTTTATTTTTGATCTTTTTTTGGGGGATTGCCGTTTGTAAAAGGGGAAAAAGGGGCGATGGAAAGTTTTTTAATTTTTTTTTTTTTTGTTTTGTGTTTTTCTTTTTTAACTTTTTTTTTACTTTTTCATACTTTTTTACACTTTTCCCCCCGGGGGGGAATTGAAAGAACGATCGTCAGTCATTCCCGCAATAGGAAAAACCCTACGCTTATAGCCCCGTTTTCCCGGGCTCCATGGCAAAATGTCCCGTCACGCTGCCCACAATGCATTGTGGGCAAACTGGACGTCACCAGAAAACCCGGTTTTGTCATTAGCGTTTCCGGGGGGTCGGGAGGAGGGCCGGTTAACGGCGCTCAGCGCCGTTACTTTTTGCCCCAGATCCGGGCCCGGGGGGAGCTCCTTTCCCGCCCCCCGGGAAACCGCGATGTCGCGACCCCCATGTCGCGACACGGGGGGGGGTTAAACCCCCGGAGGCCGGAGCGGGACTCCCCCCCGTTTGGGGGGGGGGATGAATTTCCCCGCGGTAATATATCGCTGGGTTTTTTGCCGCGATCTTGCGCGCCCGTTGGTTTAGGGGGCAAATTGCCCTGACGGGACCCCATACGGCAAATTTTCGGGAAACCCTAAACCCCACATTGCCGGATGAGTAGGCAAATGGCGGTTTAAAGGGGGGAATAGAAAAAAATTTTTTCCCCTTTTTTTAAAAACCCAAACGTTTTGAGTTCCAAGCCCACATTAAAAACTGGCATCAAAATGGCACGTAGGAATGTTCCCTAAAACCTTGTAATAATTAGAGTTGCTTTTTTGGGTTCTAAGGGCCGTTTTACCCCCGGCTTATTTTCGCTGCGGGGTTGGGGCCCCCTATGCGCGCCGGATTTTTCGCTGCAGTTTCGGCTCTAATCCGGCGCAGTAATTTCGCCAATCCACATTTCTCATAAGAAAAGTGGGTTCCGGCCCCCTCCCCCGCTCGGGGAATCCGCCGGGTCGGGGGGAAAAATCACCTGCACATTATCCAGGGGCAATATTTCAAACCCTGGGGTTTAAAGCAAGTCTATGGGGGCCCCGGGGAACGCCCCCGCCCCTTATTTTAAGCCCAAATTTCGAGCGCAATTCACTCGCAATTTAAAGGCTTTTAAAAAAACTGTGTCCCAAAAACCCCATAATACCCTTAAAAAGACTACAGAGAAGACCCTCATTGTGATAGACCGATCTTAGACAAATTAAAAAGCCCTCAACAAAAAAATTCCAGTCAAAAATTTGGATTTTCCCCCCCCACAATTTGCCCAAATTTGACCCCAAAAACGTTTTCTGGGCTGTCCAAACCCCGGATTCCAGGCCCAAAAACAAATTTTTTATATTTTATTATTTTTTTTATTTTTTTCCAAAGGGTATTTCTAATTAATATTTTTTTCTTTTTTTTTTTTTCCCTTTTTCAAGGTTTATTTTAAATTTTAGGGAAAACACACAAACAAAATAATTTAAAGGCAATAAGGTGGATGCATAGACTCTAATACAGTACATCAATCAGTATAATATATATAGTTCTTTATTCTCATGGTGAAAATTAATAAATAATAGAAGAAAAAAATTTAAAAGAATTTTCCCTTCTTTTTTGGGAAAATAAGTTTAAATTTGGTTTTTTCACCAAAATGGATTAGGCTTTAAACATGTGGGTAAAGGTAAATACTTTTACCAAATATATTTTTGTTCTGATTTCGCTTCCCTTCAGAGCTAAAGCAGTTATCTCCTACTTGTGTACACAAGCTTTCTTAGGCTACGAACCACCTCTCTGTGCTCTAAGAGGCTCTAGAGCTCTGCCATGATGGTAACATCACTCCTTGCTGTGTCTTATCATCAGCACAGGAGCTTGCTTATGTTTCTTACTGATAAACTTTAAGGACGAAATGTTCCAATACGCAAACATAATTTTTTTGGTCTGTTTTGCATCAAAAACACTTTTGTCATACACCAAAACTAGGCGCATTATACACCCGGCACAACACTTTGTAATGCGTCTAAAAGGCGCATTACATACACTAGTAATGATATGTTATGCACCTCCATAACATAATGCACCTTGATAGGTGCATTACATACACTGCCAATGATACGCAATGCACTTTTTAGGCGCATTAAGTTTACTATGCAAGGTATACCTCATACCAATTTTCGGACATGTCGTCCTAACTCTTTAAAGCTCTGTAGCCTTCTGCCTATTACCAATGTCCTTCTAACATGCTCAGCTAGGAGTAGCAGAGCTAATATGCCAATCACTGCTTTAGAACTACCCTTAGCCTGAACAAGAAATGGTAGCCTGAAGCTGGCTGTGAAGAGCAGGCTCTATAAAACAGCAAGGTAAGAAGACCCCTTTTTATCACTCCAGTTTTCTTAATTAAAGGAGCTTTCTCAGCATGCTGATTCACTAGATCATAGGCAGTTTTGCACTCACTCTGTCTCCTCAGGCTGTGTGTGGTTCTATAACAGTGATTAGCATATATTAACTTCAAGCCCTTACTCTGGCAGAGAAGGAGATTGTTATCTCTAACACAATTACAGATAACTCCATGCTTCTCAGTGCTCACAGCACTTGTACCTTTTGTTTACTGCAGCTAATCTTGCTAAACCTAGTTAAAGGGGTTTTGCCACAATCTCATTTCATACCTGCAGGAACCAAACCTGTGTTTTTTTTTTCTCTTTATCAATGCACATACCTCATTGAGGTTTCTTTTTTTTAATTTATTTGCACTTTCTACTAAGGAGTACAGAAGACAGGAGTAGAGTGACAGCACCTGTGGTTTGAACACTCAGTAGCTGCCTGAGAGGAGAAGAGATGTCTGAGCAGGAGTGAGGAGCTCTCAGCCCTGGTCATATCCCCTGGAGATGAGCTGTAAACAATGGATCACTAAAGGAGCAGCTAAAACAAAAACAGTGCAGAATTTGTAATAATGATGAATGGGGAAAATGTTTATTATTTCATTTGCAAGCTTCCCACGTCAATTTTACTTCATGGCAAAACCCCTTTAACTAAGAGTTCAGTCCCCATCAGTCTGTCCGTAGGGTGACGTCACTCCTGCACTCAGCTAATCAGATAACAGACGTCTTTCTGGTATGCAGGTTAACATAGAAACCTGTGTGCAGTCAAAGAGCTGCTAAACTGTCTGTATCTCATGACTAAGTAAATTCTACTGACCAATGTATTTAGGAAATATCTTCATTTAACAGTCCCCTTATGTTGAAAGCTAATCATTGTAGTGAGAAAACCCCTTAAAATTAATTAGACATTGCTTCTAGGTAGTGCCAGTCATTTGCTTACCTGCAGCTGCATACAGGATTTCTCACTACTGCTACTGGGTCCTGCTCTCTTAGTAGCGGGAGCTTACAGCATAGTTGTGTGACCCAGTAGTGAATCTCTCTGTGCCTTCCTATGGGAGGTTCAAGATCCGTTTTATAGGAATGTGTAGAGAGACAGACTTCCTGTTAGCATCAAAAGAACAATTTTTTTTAAGCTAATCAGAGACCTAACAGAGCAAGCTGCATCAGTCAGAAATTCTGTATGCAAGTGCAGGTAAGCAAAAGCACTGGCACTACAGTGCACCTAAAAGCAATTTCTAATGAACTAAGGGAAAAAAAGCAGAGTGGTCCTTTAAGTAATGATAAAATCATGAATAGTAATTTGTAATAATGTAGTCACCTGGAAACCAAACTGGTCATAATAAAAAATAATAGTGTTGGGGGTCTACCATGACTACTATATAACATGTTTCAGAATAGAAAACTAAATATAGCACACAAATGAAGAGACCACATAAAGCAGAAAATTAAGAGAAGAAAGAAAAGTACAAGGTTAGGATGGTGAGACCTTGGAGGATCCAGAGGCAAAAAAGAAAAAAAAATATGAAGGGGACATGAAGCAAAGTGGTGAGTGGAAAGATATTGATTGGGCCAATGAAAACAAGAAAAAGAAAAAAGAAAAATTGGGTGAAGGGTCCCCCTGAAAATAAAATTATACTCGACATAATAAACCACAAATGCCAATTGTGGGGTAGACAGGGGAGAATTTAAATAAGGACCAATAAAACCAAGTTTTAAAAAAAATTATAAATGTGCTCTGCCATATGAGCAATCAGTTCTTCTATACATTGGATATGAGCAATCTTCGCAATCCATTCTACAAGGGTTGGAGACATGGAACCCCTCTAATGCCAATAAATAACAGTTTTGGCAGCTTGCAAAAATGTTAAATGTTAAAATATTTCTTTTCACATATTGACAAGTGATATGTGACTATTATTTGGATTTTTTTAAATGGTTGGTTTTTTACATATTTTTTTAAAGTTCATGTATGTACATTACTCTCCATGATGTCTCTTCTGTGAGCTCTGATAACACAGTAGTGAAAGGATTGCTTGATAGTCCTTCTTTGTAGTCGATTCTGGTCTGAGAAGTGTAAATATTATCAGCAATTACCTAATAAGTGCAAAGAAACATCCCCCCATTAGTGCAGAAAAAGACAACCCTATTTTCCTTTCATGTATTGCTCATAGTCTAGTATAACCTTAGCTATCCCTGTGGAGAGAACAATAGAGAAATCATTGTGTCGTTACCTACTATTGGTAATGAGACTATATAAATATAAATAGCACCTAAACTAAAGTAAGATTAGTCTGCCCTGCCAAACAAAATTTTCTCACACAGAGAGAGTGACTATTTTATATGCTTCTTTAATCACATAGGATCACATGTTAAAAAAATGGTGCTAAAAATAAAAAAACAAAACAGCAGTTTTCCAAGAATATTGGTTTTAACAAATATCCTCCTTCCTGATGGCCTTTAAAGGGGTTGTATCATTTCATTGAATGGTCTTCAGAATAAGGGGACAGTGAAAACAAGCAACTTTGCAATTGGATGTCATTAGCAAAGCTGTCTTATCACAGGATCTCTTATCTTCTGTTTCTGTAAACACAGTTCCCCAGTGCTGGTCTGATCCCTTCTTCTTGCATTTCAGTAGCTGAGAGCTCATTTACATTCTGTTCAGCCCCCGGTCGGCTGTATTCATGGAGCTTGCATTCCTGCCTTTCACTCAAAGTGAGGGACTGGCACATTTTCACTCTGCACAGGCAGAAGAAATAGAATAATACTGTAGGGCTTCTATAATCAGGAAACAGCACAATTGCGTGTCGATCCCTGCCTCTCCTGCCGTTCATAGAAAGCTGTAACAAATCAGCTGTGAGAGGAGAAGAGATCAGTGCTCAGTCTAGATTGAATGCAGCCGGTGGTATGTATACAGCTCTTGCAAAATAAGACTGATAGGGAGAAACACAGTGACATGTGGACTCAGAGGGTGGCGGGAGTCTCGGGAGCCAGCATGAACAGTGAAGGGGGATGATGTCACCCAGCTGGGAGGGGACGAAACACCCCTGCATTTCTAGAGTTGAGAAGCTGAGAGCAGTATGAATCAGCCAAACTAAAGAAGCGATACATCCCATTTAAGGATTTTTCGTAGGTAGGCATAACCATTTTAAAAGTTTTGTATTGAATATTTAGAATGGTTATTTCTGTTAAATGACAAGCCACTCCAATAGCCTTAATAGAAGGGCAGTTCTACCCGATAACACACTTCCCTCTCCTAAATTATACCACCAGAACATGTTTCGGACTGAAGGGTACCACTTACAAAGTAACTATCACGATGTATGCCGCGGTCCCTGCTCCGGACCGCAGAGGTGCTCATGTTGGCGCTACTAGCACTGACCCTCCTGCCGGTGCCTACACATCTCTCCATGCTCCTGCTCTGGTCTCCTGTCTGGCTGGCACACGCACACATCCTCTCCTCTAATTACTCATCCAATGGCTGGCCACCACTTGGAACTTAAGGAGCTTCCTGTCTATGTTCTGAGTCGTCTTGTTGATGTGCAGTCATTGATCCTGACCTCTGCTTTGCTGTATATTAACTTTGTTTGCTGCCACCTGGCTCTTGTGACTTTTGTTCTGCTGAACCTGTCATCATGCCTGTCTGCTACCTGCACGTTGCTCCACTATGCGCCATCTGTTACACCTGTTTGGGTCCCGCCACCTCTGCCTACTTCTGCAGTTCTGCACCTGGCAATTCGGCTGTCACCGCGAGTGACCACTTCAGGGATAGCAACTTAGGAGTTCCCCACAGCCAAGTCCATCTTGCCTTGTGCCAGGCTATGGTAAATACCAGGGGGCACCTTAGACTCGCTCTCTGGCGTGGTCTGCACCATCTCTTGCGGTGACCCAGCGGATTCACGCTTGCATCCGTCACCCCATTACTGGGCAGTAACACCAGTACACTATAGCAATATAATAAGATTTTGATGGTAGCCCCTTGTGCTTTAGAAGCAATTACTTATGTATTAATTGAAAACATGTGGTGCATTAAGATGCTGTAGATTATTTGCTCAGTTCCAATTCCCATTGACTACAATAGTAAGATAAATCTTGAGAGGGAAAAGAAACTTGCAATTTATCACAAGATTAAACGTGGAGAAGCAGAAACGAGAGAGGCACAATATTGCAAAAAGTGTTTGAAGGGGTTGTCTGACTACATCAGTTCATCTTACCTCAGTCCTGTTTCCTCAGTTTCATTTTTTAATTCAGGGGTGTGTTTACTGGCCTCTACTGGCTACTCAAGCTGCTGAGGACAACAGGTCTGCAGCTATAGCGACCTGAGAAGCTGATGCAGCCTATACAAGAGGGGAAATCTAGGAATATGTAGGACACTGTTAATGGACACATATTGCAAAGTGACATGTTTCTACAAGATCTTTAACATAAAAACAATCCTTGTTAGTGAGACAACCCCTTTAAGGTTTGTGGAGGTCTGCAGAGCGGTTGATTGTTGAATAGAAACAGGATAATTTCATAGATCATAAAGTGGTACAAACTGTATGATGTCTTCTATTCTAAGACTCCTAGTCTTGGGAAAATTGATTAAATATGGGCAAAAAAATTATGGAAAAGTGTTTTGAAAGATTTGGTGAAAATTTGGTGCCAAGATAGGTAACACCCCCAGTAGATCAAGCAAATGTAAAATAAGGCTTTCAACCTATTTCTAGAGTGGGATGGAAGAGGTGCATCAAGAAGTTTTGATTTGGAAAGATGTATTTAAAAGTTGAACCTTTTGGGTTATGAAGTGTTCAATAATGGGAACATGTAAGAGAAAGGAGAAAATACATCCCTCATGTACAACTGCAAAAAGGGAAACGACTTGAAATGGAGCTATTGCCTAATAAAGGGGCAAGTTTACTGTGGTAAACAAGGATCTGCACATATATTGTAAAGAGTGGGTGGCAAAGAGGGCCACTAGATTAGGTCAAAGGTCTTTTCTTGGTCCAGAGACAGAATCATTAGTGGAATCCATTGGGTCTAAGCATAAAATATGATGTCAAGGGTATGCATTAAGTATGCTGCTTCAAATCTCTTTCTCCAGGACAAAGCCCACCTGATGGATCAGAGATGAAAGATGAGGATTTAGCCTGTTTGGCAAAAGTTTAGCATAATCTTTAAAGGGGTAGTCCAGTTACAAGAAATTCTCTTTGCTGGCTGCTCGTTGTTAGCTGCGATCCAGCCCTACATTTGAAGGCGGATAGCAGTGCTAGCACCGTCCTCCTCATTCACTTCTACGTGAGCTCCAAGTATATCCGAGCACACACATGCCCTTTAAGTCTACTTTTAATGCTAATCTATCACCAATATTTTTTTACTAATTAAAATCAGCTACTGATGCATGTTATTTTCTTTATAGCCGTTTTTACTTTCTGATTGTAGATTTTTGAATTATGTTTCCTGTATGTGATTATGGGGGCAGCCATCTTGCCTAAGCCGCTTGCCTAAGCAGCATTAAGAGATATACTTTACTGCAGCTACTGGAGCAGACCCATTGACATCTATAGGAGAGTTTTCTAAACATGCTCTATGACCTGGGAAGAAATCACTGTGCAGGGAGGTGGAGAAGAGGAGCTGTGACTATCTCCTATTGTGAATGGTGGATCCTGTGTTATCTATACACATGGGTGTCACTTTTCAACTGTATGTAACCCTGCTATTAATAAGGAAACTGCTGAAAAGTTTTCTCTACAGATAGGAAGTGTCAGACTATTATTAGGCCTAGTGGCCAAAGTGAAAACTGCAGGATTTCAGGATTTTTTAAGAATATAGATAGTGATATGAATTTTTTTTACAAAAAACAAAAACAAAAATTCTTTAAATATGTGTTTAGCATAAAAACAATAAAAAATAGGTCATTTTCTGACGACACATTCCCTTAAAAAAAAAAAAAATAGCATGATAGTTAACTACACACCTGAGAATCTTTGCCCTGTTTAGGATGGACCACATTATGGCCAGTAGTGGATTGGGAGGGAAAAGGAATGCTGGGTGAAACAGCAATAAATGCTTGCAACATTAATGCCGAGATTTGGTCCATAAAAGTTCTAGAAAGAGCTTTAATAACATTAGTGAACTCCTAAAGAGTAAAGGGTTTCTGCAGCCCAGTGGGATATTTTCACTATAGATAATGAGGGGAGAGACATGTTCTCCAGAAGATGAAGCGGAAGAGTTTGGAAGGTGATAAAGGTCCAAATTATAAGAATGGAAAGAAAAAACAATTTCCTGAATATTATGTACCAAGGCGCCCTGAGAAGTTTTAATACAAGGAATGTAAGAATTGTGTCATCCAGTAATAAACGGTTCTAGCTTGCATACATTCACTCTTATTCCATACTTTACTGTGTCAGATCTGCAATAAGTCCCTCCATAGAGATACAAGCAGATGTCTAATCTCTAAGCGAGTATCCTGAAGATCACTGATAATGGAAACAGGGAGTGTAGGTTTATGAGCCAGTTCAAGGGAAGCTACTTTTTGGAGAGCGAGGTTAAGGGAA
The DNA here is from genome assembly GCA_025379985.1 of Phyllomedusa bahiana. Taxonomy (NCBI): domain Eukaryota; kingdom Metazoa; phylum Chordata; class Amphibia; order Anura; family Hylidae; genus Phyllomedusa; species Phyllomedusa bahiana. Next base: position 95,509 of record JAODAL010009633.1, on the reverse strand, counting down.
TGAGCTTTCTCCCTATTAAGTCTAGATCCATGTTTAATAAAAACAAACGGAGGACACATTTAATAGTTTTCACTACACAATGGGGATGTGGAGTCATAGAAATGATAAGAGAGAAAATAAGTTATAGATTGATTTAAATCCGCAACACGCCGAGTCAAGTAATCTCCAGGTCTAAGCCCTTGAGTGAGTGAGCACTGAACCATGGTATGATCGGACCACAGAATATTGCCAGTGAATGAGGAAGATGACCAACGAAGGGCTTTATGTTGTATCAAAATATGATTTAGGTGGCTATATAAACCATGTTGAGATAAAAAGAAGGTAAAGTCAGAGTATTACAGGGCTGCAGTTGGAAGAATGCCTTGTTAACCATTCTGATCACTGTGTAAGGTAAGTTAGGCTATGTCTCCACTGCACACATTTTCATCCATGTTTTCAGCTTTTTTTCTTTTTCTAAAACCACTGAAAAAACGGCTGAAAACAGATCCCATAGACTTTAATAGTAAAAACATTCTGTAGTCTCCGTTTTTTTCTGCTCGTTTTTGCTGCTGGTGGTTTTTTGTAATATGTTGCAGAAAACAAAACAGCAGGGGAGAAAATTTACTATTGAAGTCTATGTAAAACACTGGACTTTTTTTGCCGCAGTCTTTGGATGGTTCTGCTGAAAAACTGCCCAAGTGTTTTAACAAGGTATATGAATTTTCCATATATTAAAAACTGCCCCAAAACTGGCCAAAAACAGTCCAAAAACCATGGCAAAAAACGTGCCAAACAACTCAAAGGGCATGTCCACACGGCACCGGTTTGCGGATGGTTTTGTAGACTGTCTGAAAAACCGGCTGCAAACTAATACACCGGGCAACTATGGAAACCCTGTGTAAGCAGGTCCCACTACACGGTTTGTCCGTCAAAGGGCCGGTTTTCAAACGCCGGCCGCGCCGAAAAACATAGAACAACGTTTCATTCGTCCGTCCGGTTTTATTTGGACGGAATAATGAACATATCAATGGGAAGAGGGCGGGCTTTCCCTCCCTCTCGCTGAGCAAAGTCTTCCCCTGTGGCCGTGGGGACAGCACTAAAGCAGGACAAATACCGGTTGGATAAACCGACCGGTATTTGCCCTTTGCCGGGGAGATGAGCCCAAAACCACCCAAAATACTCATCAGAAACACAGCTGCTTTGGACAAAAAAACTGATGTTCAAAGCAGTTTTTAGGTTTTGGTTTTCGACAAGTTTTTTATCCCATGTTGTGTAGACCTAGACCTGCATGTTGAATTATCAAGTGTTGGATCAAGAGTAAAATGAAAATTCCATTTGCAGCAGCACAGTCTCCTGGACAAAGGGTAGGTGGTGAAATTAAATAGAAGAAAAAGTATACAACTTGTCCCTGATTCAAAGCAAGGTATTTGATTATGGTGAACATATGGCCATTAATTCACAATTGGGTGGCTGTGGGATAATTAAAAAATGACAGTGTAGTGTTCAACCCCTTACCATCAAATGATGAAAATATATGTCATAATGTCAGTAAAGGTGTATGGAGCAAGCTCACTCACTGCATTCCTTCCATACGACGGTAAGCAGCTGTTAAATACTGACTCACACTACTACTAGCACCAATCCTACATTTACCAACCGAAAGATTTAAAAAATGACATCACGGTTAGGCAGGTTCACACACACCGGCTTAGAATGGTGCCGTGATTTCGGTCCTGTAATTACCGCTCCGAAGTGCGCCAATTAAACGGCCGAAAACCCCATTCATTACGGTAATCGTCACAGTTCTCTATAGAGAACTTATGGATTACGTTTCCTCCTCGCCCCCGCCGGCGAATCCGCCGGGCGGGGAGATCATTGACAATGTGAATGTACTAGCAGCGTATACCCGCCCTGGCAATTCAAGTCAATGGGCTGGCAAGTGGGGCCCCCCGCTCACTCCCCCCCCCCGCCCCCCCCCCCCGTCCACACGGGAAATTTTGCGGGGCGAATTATGCCCTGAAATTTAACCCCGTGTGAAATACCCTTATTGCAACTTAAAATGGCCCCCTTGCGGTTTAAAAGTGTTTGCACCCTAATTTTTTGTATCTCCAAGCACTCCAGGTGGACTAAAAGTACAAGTAAAAATACCAAAAATGATTTGAGACACAAATATAAAAACGATAAAAATATGCATAAAATTTTTTTGAAGTTTAAAAAACATAAAAAAGAAAAAAGGCAAATTGGAAATGATTGTTTTTAAAATCAATTTTAAAAAACATTATTTCCGTAGATGAAAACGTAGGAAAAAAAAAAAATATCTACGGCAAAATTGCTTCATTTTGGTCATATTGACTTAAAAAATTATCAAAAAATCATATATCCCGAAAATGGTATAACTAAAAACTAAACTTCGCCCCGCAAAAATAGACCCTCCCAAAAATAAAAAAATTATTGGTGCAGACAATGGGACGTAAAGCAATTTTAAAAAATCAAAAAAACTCAGCCATTCCCCCTTCCTTTAGGCTGACTCGTAGTGAGCTACAAGACCACAAGAGGAATCCATGCTAGTCTCCAGAGGAAATTTAAACCCGGGGGGTTTTTAGTAGGGTTACCCTTTTTAGCAGGGGCCCCTGTGGCAAGAGATTGTTACCCTATTTGTGAGAGAATAGTTTTTTTCCTGAATTTAAAATTTTATTTTTACTCTTTAGTCATTGCTTAAAATAAGTAGTATTTCTTCTGGGTAGTGAGTGACTTAATGAACAGGCAAGGGCCAAAGTGTCCTGGGTTGTCATCACCCCCCCAGGGAAAGTCACGGGGGCAATATTACAGCCCCGCTGCCATAGAAGGGAAACACTAAGTGCCAAGCAAAAAGGTTTAAAAATGTTTTGAAAATTTTGGATTTTCAGGGTCCATATTCACCTCCATACTACCACTTTTTTAGACAATCTTCTTACCTATCTCATGCATCAATTAGACTTGCAACTATTTAGCTTATGCCTAGTTCTGCAGATTCTTGTCATATAACTGCCTTGTTACAGTTTTGCTACTAAAAATTTGAAGCTCAAGTTTAATTATTTTTAAACCCCCCCTTGGCTTTGCCTCCCTGAATCCTTTGGGCATGTTCGGGTCAATTAAAGCATGTCTAAACCCAAAAAAATTGTCCAGGTCTCTATAACACGCCCCAAAGTTGGTGAATTGGTTGACTTTCTTGGTAAAAAAAAGCTTTTTTTTTCAAATTACTAATGTGATCAATTTTTTTTGGGGTTGGGGGCTGTGGGGGGCAATTAGCAATCTTTGTATTGAACATTTATTTGCCAAATCTGACATATGCTTGGCGTTGTCTCGGAACACTATGTCGTCCTTTTAATACCCATAGTACTCAACTGTACGACGTAACTCATCTTGTGGGATACTCACATGTAGCTCAGCATTGAGACCACCATCGACCCTGGTCAAGTATCTAACGCCTTTGGCTGTGAAACAACCCCATATCATCAGCCTTCTCCACCAAACTTGACAATTCCTTTTATTTCTCAATCAACTAGCCTCTGTTTCCCTTGATTCTTCCAGAGCCCTCATCAGAGCCAGGTCTATTGACTTTAACGTCATGGCTTCAAATCACCCGTTTCCAATCTTCCATTGCTTTTTTGTAAACTCGAACCAACACTTCTTTTGATGATATTGAAGTGGAGGCATCCACAATTCCAGACTGGTAATGCGTGTCACATGGTACTTGCATGGACATCTGTGATCTCACTCTTACGAAGCACACGAGCCACCTCCACTGCCATATGTGTTGTGTCAGAACTAATAGACCTAGTGATGAGCCGACGTGTTTACTTCAATATTTTGCCTGGACGTCCACCTTTTGGCTTTAGAATGACTGGATGGATGGACTTCATTTCATATTCTTCCAGCTGTCATGGCCTCTCATGATACAGTTTGGTAATTTTCTTGGCCAAGAGACCGCTACTGGTGATGCGGTTTCTCTTTTTTTTGGGAAATCTTCTTCATGGCTTCTTCAATTCGTGGCCTTTCACTTGGGAATTGGCCTAATAACACACTGAGCTATTAGAAAATGTGAGAACAGGTTATAATTTGCAGTAACAAGAAGAAAAAGATTGTCCTACCACCAAGAGCAAAATAGTAACAATGCAGTTACATGACAAGAATTTGCAAAACAAAGCAGATGCTAAATAGTTGCAAGTCTAATTGATGTATGAGATAGCCAAGATTATTGGCTATAAAATTATGTTAGTCTCACATTCACACTCTAGGTGTTGTATTATGTTGGTGTTCTGAGAATTGGTGTGGTCCCATTTAGAATGTGCAGTGTTCCCAAATATGTTAATGAAGAAACCAATACTTGAAACAGTTGCATTCTTGCAAATATTGGGCGACATGTATGATCGGGATTTGCGCCTGTTTTCTGGCGAAAATGGCGCCTCACCGATCCGAATCCCCTGTCGGACGTAGTGATGCGATATGAGGCGCAGCCTTCGCCACTTTCAGCTGCGCCTAACATAAAGGGGCGTGTAATGGGCGCGGTGTGGCCTCACACGCCTAGTGGGCGTCTAGGTGTGGGCGTTCTGGGGCGGGACGCGGCTCATTCGAATACTCCGAGACATGCTTTAAACCGCGGTTTCCCGGCAAAGGCGGGGGCATTGCCAGCCCCCTCGAAAATCCTTGACAGGCAAAAAAACTGGGTTGAAGTAGGAAAAACTGACCCGGGAAAGGAGGGAAGTGAAGCGAGAACGAAAATTATGAAGGAAAACATATGAAATCGAAAAAAAAAAATAAACTCGGCTCTCACTCCTGAGGCTGGAATTTTTCCCAAAAAAAACTTTTTTATTAGGGGGGTAAAAATATTTTTCAAAAAAAGAGCTCAAACCTTCCCCTAAAAAAAAAAAAAAAAAAAAACCCATTTATTCCTAAAAATCTAAAAGGCGCAACTTCGGGAAATTTAAGGAATTGGTTTTTGGGCCGGGAAAAAACAGAAATTTCAAAAATTTCTGAAAAGCTTTTTCTCTTTTGGCCCGGAAAAAAAAACCAAACCCAATCAAATAGGAGCGAAAAGAGACCCATTAAAAAAATTGGGAAAAAAAATTTTTTTGGGACCAATCAAATTCAAAAGGGGGGCCCATTTTTAAAAAATAAAAAAAAAAATGCCGAAAAAGCTGTTTGGTTTTACCCAAAGGCGGGGCTTGGCTTTCACGGCCCAAATTTCCAAAAGGCGCGAGCCTACTTTTCTCCCTTTTGAAAGTCTATGGCCAGATCGGGGGCAATGAAACCCGGGCTCCCCCAGCCCCCGTGCTCCCTTTAATTTTAGATTAAAAAAATCGTTTTTTATTAGGTTCAAATATTATCTGAAAAAAAGCTAAAAACCTTTTTAAAAACAAAACAATCAAATCCCTAAAAATTGGCTTAGCGCCAAAGAAAACCCGGCGCTACAAAAGGGAAATTTCGGGAAAAATAAGAATTCCCCCGGAAAATAGGACCCCCTCTCTTCCCCCCAACCAATCAAAAAATTTAAAAAAAAATATTTTGGGGCGCCCTTTCAAATCGCGCCCCCCTTTTTGGGGCCCCCACTCAAAATGGGAAAACACTACAAAAATAAAAATTGGGTTGGAAAAATTCAAAATTTTTGGCCCCTGGTCTAAACCCAAAATCAGCTCTTTTTTTGCCTTTTTTTACTGAAAATTTTTTGAACCCGTCCCCCCCCTTTTCTTTTGGAATTTGGTCCATACTTCTCCATAGCTTAAAATTTGGTTCACTGTCTTTCTATTCTGATTGGTTGGTTTCTGCCAAAACCAAATGAAAAGAACTTACAAAAATTTGAATTACTGTTTTTCCCGGAAAATTTTTTCTATTCGAAATTCCTGTTTGTAAAGGGCCGGGCCCCTCGGCGACAAACGCATTTTTTTTAGGGTTTTTTGTTTAAAAATTTAAAAATTTTTTTTAATTAGAAGGTTTCAGTTTTCTTTTTTCCCAGATAATTTTTTGGACAACTAAAAAAAACGATTTTTTTAATAAACCAACCAAATGCCTGCACGGCGCGAAGCCGAGATTTATTCATTGCCCCGACCCTGGCCGAAGACTAAAAATTTTGGGCCCAAGTATTTCGTGCCAAAAATTGGCCAAAGAAAAGCCAACCCCCCCCGCTAGCCCGGGGGCAATCCAAATTTCTTTTTATTCTCCCCTTTTTAAAACGGAAAATTTTTTAAAATTTGGTCCCCCCCTTTACTTAATTGGTCAAAAATCTTCTCCAAAAGGTTAAAATTTTGGTTTTTCATTTTCCCGCTCCTATTCTAAATTGGCGGGTTTTTTATGCCGCCCAATGAAAAGCGCTTACAAAATTTTGAATTAAAAAAAATTTTCCCCGGGCCAATTTCTAAAAACCCAATTCCCGTTTTTGTTCCCGGCCTTTGTCCCCCCGACAAAACCGCGCTGTTTTTGTTTTTAAATTTCGTATTTTTTATAGAAGGTTTTAGCTCTTTTCCCAGAGAAGGGTTTTACATTTTAATAAAAAAAATTTTTTTTAAACTAATACCCCAAATCCGCACGGGGGCTGAGATTTCAGTCCCCCCCGGAACGTCCAAAAAATTTTCCAAATGGAAAAAAGTAGTTTTGGCCCCTCTGATTGGGCCGGGAAAAGGCCAAGCCCCCCAAGCTAAAACCAAATCAGCTTTTTTTTCTCCCTTTTTTAAAACTGTATTTTGAACGGGTCCCGCCTTTGAATTTAAAATTGGTCAATACTTCTCCAAAAGGTTAGAAGGGGTCCCTTTACTCCCTATTCTGTTTTGGCCCGGGGATACCCCAAGCCCCCGCAAACTTAAAAACCAATCAGCTTTTTTTCCATTTTTGGGCTGTATTTGAACTGTCCCGCCTTTGAATTTATTGGTCAATACTTCCCCAATAGGTTATAAGGGGCCCCTTTGGCGCTCCTATTTTGTTTGGCTTTTTCTGCCCAAAAAAAAAGAGCTTCCCAAGTTTAAATTTACGAAATTTCCCCATAAATTTTTTTAAAATATCCAAAATTCCCGATGTAGCCCCGGGTTCTAGGTTTTTTAAAAAGGGGTGATTTATTTAAAGTATTTTTTCTTTGGAAGGGTTTTGGAGTCCTTTTTTCTGAAAATTTTAAAAACACTTAAAAAAAAAAGCTTTTTTAAAAGGCTTCCCACCACCCCGCAGGGACTTTGTTTAAAAAGATTCTTTGCTTGTTTTCCTCCCTTTGTCTTGAATCGGAATACAAGTTAGCCCCCCAGTCCCCTTTCAAGGGCCTTTAAATCCCCGGGAATTTTGCGCCCCCACACCTGGGGGCCCCTTTTAAAACTTTTCCCCAACCGGGCATTTTTTAAGCGAAACCCTCCTCGGGGCGCGAATCTTAGGCCCAGCCCCCGCCCCTGTGCCTAAGCCCCCGCACGGGCCCTCACAAAAATTGGCGGCGTGGATTTTAAACCCACCGCATGTAAGAGCGCACCTCGGGGCCGCCGACATCCCAAGAGGTTTTCCATTTTTCACTTTCCCCGGCCCCCTTTCAAAAAACTTGCGTTTCCCACTTAAAAATTTATGCTTCATGAAAGTCGCCCTTTGGGTTCCCCTTTTCCTTTTTCCCTTTCCCCCTGTTAACCCCTTCTTTTTGAAATCCCAACCAAACGCATAAAAGGGGTTTTTTAAAATCAAAACCCTTCCATAGGGGTAAAAAAAAAAGGGCAAAAAGGGGTTTATTCATCATGCATTTTTTCCCGGGACCCTTCCCGGCTTTAAAAATAAGACATGTTATTCAACTGGGGTTGGGGTCTAAAAAAAAGAAATTTTTTAAAACTTTTAAAATTTGCCCATTAAAGCTCTCTTTTTCCTGCTCTTTTTTTACTTTTTATATACCCTTCATATCCCACCCTTTAAATCAGTGTTTTAAACACGGGCTGCACAGCTAAAAAAAAATTTGGTTTATTATGGGTTTAAAAAAAAAAGCTTTAAAAAGGGGCCCCCCTTTTTTTAAGCAGAGGATAAAATTTTGGTTTGGAGCCTCCCCCCTTAGAGGGGCTGGGTGACCTGACGACAGTTTAGAGCAATGAGAGAAAAAAGAGACAAGAAAATTTGGGGAGAAAAAGCAAAACCCATTTGAGCCAACTAGTTTGCTCAAAGAGGGAGATAAAAATCTTTTTTATCCATGACCAAAGAAAAATCAAAAAAAAGAAAATTGTTTTTTAAAAAAAGGGTTTTTCAATGCCTGTCCCAAAAGTTTCAAAGTTTTTAATCTTTTGTAGACAGAAAACCCTTTTAAGGATCCTGGGGAATTTTAATCCCTTTTAATAAATTAAATAAAACCCTTTCAAAGGGCTTTGCCTCTGATCAGTAGGCATTGCTTAAAGGGAAAACAAATCAAAAACCTTTTTTTTACTATTTTTAAAACCCAAATGGCGAACAAAAATCTTTTCTCTTCTTAGTTTGGTTTCATTTTCTGTTTTGTAAAATTTTTTTAAATTTCTGTTTAACAAGGTAAAAATTGGGGGGGAAAACCATCTTGTCTGAGCTGCTTTTAAAAGAAATTTAAAAAAATGCTTTAAAACCACCCTTTATGGACAAAGGAGAAAGGGTGCCCAAGGATCAAAAATTCCTTTTGCCTTTAAATAGTAAAAATTTTTTCAAAGGCTTTGTTTTTGTGACCGGGTGAAAAAAATTTGGGTTGTCAGAGGGGGAACTGGGACAATCCCCAAATTTTTAATGGGGGAAATTCTGTGGTATCTACACTTTGGGGGTGAAACCCTTTCAGTGGGAACCCTTTATCGTGGCTGATAACGAGGGACTGCTGAAAAATTTTTTCCTCTACAAATAAGATTTTTTCCCGACCATTTTATTGGGCTTTTCCCCCCACCCGGATTTCCCCCCGGGTTTTGGGGGAACCCGGTTTTTTCAGTTTTGGTTTTTGCATTTTTGGGCAGCCCCGCCCTAAAAAAACCAGCCCCCAAACTAACATTTCCGGGCCCTTCTATGGAAAACCCCGGAAACGGGTTCCCCCACGGGCCCCACCAAAATGCCCGGGGAAAGAATCCTCCCCCCCGTTTTTAAAAGCGCCTTTAAAAACGGCGTGAAAAACAGGCTAGATAGGGCCCCATTAAAAAATCTTGGAAAAATACCCCTGATTTCCCAAACTTGGCCAAAGGAAAATTTAAAAGTTTTTCGGGGTTTAAAAAAAAAAAAAAAAAAAAGTTTGTTGATTTTGGAAAACTGAAGAAAAAAAAATCCACAAAATTCTTATAAAATGTTTTTAAACCATTAAATTTATTTTTTTAAACAATAGGCCCATTTTCGATGACACATTCCCCCAAACCCAAATTTCCTTGAAAAAGCCACAAAAAATCTAAAAAAAGGGAAAACTTTTTAAAAAAAGGGGAACTAATAAAAGGGTAATGTAAAGTAGAAGCATCTGTATTTTCACAATAGAATGCTCCAGGGCTTTGCTGCATGCTCTGGAGCATCTGGCCATTGTATTTCAAAAGGGAGTCCCCTAAAAAAACATAGGTGCCCCACCAAAGGGCCAGATACACCCCAAAGGAAAAAAAAAGATTTCAAAACGCCCAGGCAAGGGGGGAAAATTTCCACATAAAAAAAATGTAAAATTCCCACCTTCCGGGGGTTCCCCAGCCATCCAGTACGGGGAAATGAATGCGCACAGGTTTGGGCCTTTAAACTGCAGGGAACACGGGCAAAGGGGTTGGATCCCGGGAAATTTTAACTACATACCCGAATGACTTTTATTTTTACCATTTTTAAAAATTTTCCTTTTTCGATATTGAAAGGCACCAGCTCATAAAAGGAAGTCACTTTGGTGGGTAAAGTTTGTTTTTTGGAAAGTACCCTAAATAACCTGGGGCTTTCCTGCACACATTTCCTCAAATTTGCTGTCATGGGTAAAAGCGGGGCTGGGAACTGGACGCGGGGGAAAATCGGTAATCCCCCGGGAGGGGCCCCCGAGCCCCTGGGGGGGCCCCGGGGGCCCTTTTTTCCGCCCGCCCCCCGGGGCCCGGGCCCCCGGCCCGCATCCATCACGAACGCCCGGAAACTTGCGTCCTGGAGGCTTTTAAGGGGCCGGGGCCCTGGGGAGCCCGGGAAAACTAATGTCCCCAACTCCCGGGCTCCCGCGGTTTTCACCCGGACCAGCGCCGCAGGTAAAAAAGGATAAATTTTTGGTTCCGGGGGCCCTAAGGCCCGTTTGGAAATGCGGGTTTTCGCTGTAGTGAATTGGTTTTTTGGGGAATTGGTTTAAAAATTGGCATCAAGGGAGAATAAGCAACATGGAAACTGCAATTTTGGCCCCACTTGTTTTAGTGATGTTTTTAAGGTAAAAAATGTTGGTTGTTAAAGGCCAAGACATTAGGGAAGGAAAAAAAAGGCGTTGCATAAACCCAGAAAAAAAGGTTTCGATTTTTCTTTTTCCGAATTGAACCTTTTTGCTAATTGAAAAGGTTTGCCCTCTGATAAGTTATATTTTTTTCACGTAAAATGAGAAATTTGTACACCCTGGCAAACCAAAATTGTTTGGAAAAGAACGCAAGCTGGGGGTGCCAGAAATTTTGGCTGGGGAATTTTTTTCCGTGGCATTCTCGCCCCACTCATCCTTTTGTGGAAAGGACATTTCTCATAAAAACTGAGAAATTAACCCAAACTTTGCAAAAATTAACCCTTACATGTTTGTTTTCCTTGGGACGGGGGGAGTTTCCCAATGCAAAAATGTCACTCGGACTATTGTAAACACAACGCACGTCTGAAAAAGCATGCCCCAAGACCCCCCCAAACATTTTCCTTGCCCATTTTCCCTTTTAATTTAACCCAAAACTGAGCAGGGGCCATTTTTTTCCCTTTGGAAGGGGGGGCACATTTAAGCAGTCCCCGGGTCCCCCCACAAAATAGGGGCCCCAAGGGGGTGAAAATTAAAACCCCAGGAATACAAAAACATAGCTTTGGCCACTTGGGGGGCTTTGCTTTTTTAAAACTGTTTTGGTTTTTTAGGATGTGCAGTTAAAAACCCAGGGTTGGAGGAGGGACCAAAGCTCCCTCCCCTTTGCCAAATAGTCGCGGGCCCTGCCCGTTCAAAAAAAAGGGGCCCATGAAAAAAAAGGGTGAAATTTGGGGGGGGGGCAAGGCTCCCCAAAGTTTAAAAGGGGTCATATAGGGGGGGAAAGTTTTTTCCCCCCGGGCAGTTTCTTGCCCGGGGGGGCAAAATTTTTCTATTAAAGACACCCTTTTGAAAATTTTGGAAGCACCCTTTTGGGAAACCAAACCCTGGCTTTCATGTTTGGTTAAATATCTTAAAAAAATTTTCCCTCCCCCGGGGTTTTTAAAACTTAAAAGCACTGTGGGAATGGAAACTGCAGTCACCCAGGGTCGGGGAAACCGCCCTGTGCCCAACGTACCAGGACCTTACTTGTACACAGCTACTACTTGGATAAAAGCAAGGGTCTTAAAAATTTGTGACCCCAATTGAAATAAAAAAATTTGAAAAATCGAATACAACAACAGGAGGTGAATGGAGCAATTTTTTTTTATAATAATAAATTTTTTTGAGAACATAATTTTAAAATTTCCCCAAACCTTTTTCCGTGTCAATTTAATAAGATGGGAACACCCCTTTAAATCTATTTGAGACCAGAAATGACCTTTTCCATTGGGTTTTCATCTTTCCCACAAAAGCTTTCCAAAACCCACTGATATTTTAAACCTGATCCCGGGCCTTTAAAAAAATAAAAGGGGGCCAAATTCATTTTAAAACCTACATAAAGTTTTTTTCTTTGCAAAATTCCCCTTCACCATTGTAAGATTTTAAAACCATGACCCCATGGGTTAAAAAGATTAGGGGAGTTTCCTTCAAAATTATATTAAAATGGCCTAGAAGTGAAAAGGTTTGAAATTTTCCCTTTTTCCCGTGTTTTACAATGTTTTTTTTTTAAAAAACCATAAATTTTTAAAATTGGCAGATAAAAAGTATTAAAATACAAGTACATTAAAAATTTTTCTTTGTTAAGCCCAAAATTTTAAAACTTTTATCCCCAAAACACAACCCAAACCCCCCTCCCAAATCCTTCCCCAGATTAAAAGGGGAAAACAGTAAATACCATTACAATCACAAAGCAAAGCAAAATTAAAAACAGTCAGTTCTTTTACCACAAAAAAATTGTACCTGGCTGCGGAGGGGCCCCCAAAACCACACAACTGCCATAAAACCCCCATTCCCAGGAACCCCCCCTTTAAAAAACCGAATCCCCAACACCCTATGCCAAAAACAAAAGTTCGGTGCAGCAAAAACCAAGAAGTTTTCCAGTTTTTTAAAACCCCAAAAATTTTATTAACTTTAAGGGTTTTGGCCCCCCCTCTTAAAAATACCCCCCCTTTTCCCTCTCCAAACCCAATCAGCCCAATTTTCACTATATTAACAAACTTCCTGTGTTGACGGTTTTTTCTCCCCATCCAGCCACATTGTCCCCAAATTAATTTCCTCCCCCCATAAAATAAAAGCCTGGATATTGCCGATTTTCCAGCCTCGGGAAACCCGTTAATTTTTTCCTCCTACAACCCCAAAAATTTCAAACCAACGGTTTTAAATCCCCCCTGTAATTTGAAAAATACGCTGGACCCAAATTGACAAAAAAAAATCCAAAAAGCCCCTAGAAAAAGGGGAAATTTCCCAAAGAACAAAAGAAATCAGAGGGGGGCCGGGGGGGCACATGACACCTTTTAACACAGAGGAGGGGTCCACCAAAATTTCCCCAATTTTATTTTAGAATTTGGGGAAAATCAGAAAACCCTGGGAATGTATTAAAATAATTGGGGAGTTTCCCAAATGCTGTTTAAAACCCACTGAAATCAAGGTATGGTCTCCAGAAATCTCCCCCCAAAAATTTTTTGGGCTCCAATGGGGCCAAAAACTCCTTCCCACCTTACTACGTAAATCAAGGGGTTTAGAAAAAAAATTTTGCCAATTAAAAAAGTTTTTATAGTTTAAAGGGTTTTTTTGGAAAAAAATTTTTTTTAAAAAAAAAAATTTTTTTCCCCTTCTTTTGTTTGGTTTTTGGTTTTTTTTGGTTTTTTTGCCCCCTATCAAACGGAGTAAATTTTGGCAAAAAATTTGAATTGTGTCCTGTTTTTTTCTGCATTATAGGGGCGTGCCTAAGCTGAAAAATTTTTTTTTTGTAAAGCTTAAAAAGGCGGAAAAAGGGCCAAATTTTTCCATTTGAAAATTGTTTGAAAATTTTTAAAGCCCCCCCTAACTTTTTAAAAGCACCGAGAGACATATGAAAAGGGCCCCTAAAATCCCTTTTTGACTCAAATCCCGAACCCAAAAAGTTTGGGAACAACCGGGGATTCCAAACCCCGGATAAAGGATGTGCACCCTGAAACCCCAAAAAACCAAAACCCAAAATTTTTCCAACCAAAAAGTTTAAAATGCATCAGATTTTTAAATTTTTGGAAATTTTTTTGGAGGGGGGGAAAAATAAAAAATTTTTGTTGCCCCCAAAATTTTTAACCAAAAAAGATTGGGAAATTAAAATAGTGCGTAATTTTAAAATTTTTAAAAATCCCTTATCCCCCCCCCCCAACCCAAAAATCTCTCATATTTTGGGCCAGTTTTTTGGTTTAGCCAAGAAGTAAATTTGCGGGGTTTAAAGGAAAATTGGGGCCAACCCTCCCCCCTCCCTTTTGGGCCAATTGCAGAGTTTCTAGCTTTATCCGGGCCTGTGTCCTAACCCAAAAAGGGGGCTCTAAAAATAGCATTAAATTTAAAAAAAAAATCCCTTGGGGACCCAAAGATTGGAGATTTTATTTAGGAGGTACAAAAACGGGGGAAAAACCAAATCTTTTTCCCCAAATTTTTTGATCTTCCGCTATCGATAATGGGTAATTTACCCAAAGACACCCAAATTTTATTTTTAAAATTTAACTAAAAAGGATTCCCAATTTCAACCGCCCCAAAATTCCAAAAAAATTCACAAAAAATTTTTAAAACCCAGGAAACCGGAAAAAGAAGGGGACACTAAATTTGGGTATATCTCCAAGGAAAAGTAAATTAAACCCAAAGGCTCCATTTGGCATAATAAAAATAATAAAATAAAAAAATTTTTTATTTATATAGCGCCAACAAATTCCCCCAGCACTTTAAAAATTTAAAAGGAAGGGAGCCAAAAAAAGAAAATTACACATTAAAAAAACTTACAAATGAGACCCCGAGGTCTAAGTACCCCTGCTCCAAGCTTAAAAATCAAATTAGGGTGTATGGGGAGAAAAAGGGGTTTAAAAAAAATGGCCTCAGTTTACTTTTGGTCCAGCCATTTTACTAAAAAAAGAGGGTTTAACATAGAAAAGGGTAAAACCCGGGCCCACCCTTTTAAAAGCCTCTATATACAGAAAAAGTGCCTGGGATTGCCCTAGGGTAGGGATTTAAACAGGTTTTATATTTTTAAAGGGATTTTTGGGTAGGCCAGGCGGAAAAAAAGATTTTTTTTTCCTCAGGCCCCCTTAAAACTGTGAGGGTTGTGAATGGCTTGGAATTCGCCCCGGTAGCAATTCCATAAAACCGGGGGCCTACAGGGTGGGGAAAATTTTGGGAGACGGGCGGGGGGTTGGGATGTTTTGAGGTTTTTGTCCTGATATCATCAGAAAGGGGCGGAGAGAAAACCCGGGAGGGGGGTAGACAGAGATGGGGGGGAGATGAAAAGGGGGGGGCCAACACTGGGGGAGATTTTTAAAAGGGGTGAGGGGTTGGTGGGGTTAAATTTTTTGTTTTTCTGAAACTGGGATGGGCAACCAGGGGCATTGATTTGAAAACCGGGTAAGGCATCATTATAGCGGCGGGAGAAAAAAGACTAACCTTTGGGCTGCTGCATTCAAAAACAGTTTTCAGAGGGGAGTTTGCGGGAGAGGGGGGACCGATAAGCAAGGGAGTTTCAGTAGAAAAGCCCGAAAATTTGAATAAAGCAAACGATGAGGGTTTAAAGCTGTTTCCACAGGGGAGAAAAGTACGGTTTTTGGAGATGTTCTTGAGGTGCAGAGGACAGGAGCGGGCTATTGGAAAAATTTTTTTTAAGGACAGTTTAGAATCAAGTATTTCCCCCAAACGGGGGCCCCGGCTCCCCTGGGAGTTATGGGGGGGCCCCCACACACGGGAGCCCCAGAAGGGGGGTTTTTAAAAAAAAAAAAGGGATGGTTTAGAAAAATTTTGGAAAGACAAAGAATTTGGGTTTTAGTGGGGTTTATTTTTCCAGATGGGAAGAGGACATAAAGTCAGAGACGGGGACGACATCACTGGGTTTTTTTGAAACAGGTGGGGTATGACTCCGGGAGGGGGTGAAAAATTTGGGGTTTGTCTTTCACATAGAGAGGAAACGGAACCCAAAAATCTGCTAAATGGTTTTTGCCCCAAGGGGGGGGAGTGTAAATTTGAAAAAAGGAGGGGCCCCTAGAACGGATCCCTGAGGAACCCCCGAAAAGAAAAGGGGAAGAGAAGGGGGAAAAAACCAGCAAATGAACACGGGAAGGAGGGGTTAAAGAGAGTAGGAAGAGAACCAAGCGAGAGGGGGTTTTCCGGGAAATGCCTTTTGGTCCCTGAGCTTTGGTGAGGAGAAGGTGGTGACCCACAGTGTAAAAAAGCTCCCAAGAGATCCAGGAAAAGGGCAAAACGAGAAAATTTGGGCCCGGGAAATTTTTCAGGAGGAGTCAAAAAGAAAATTTTTAAACTAGGCATTTTCTGTGGAGTGTAGGGTGGGGAAACCCGGGATTGAAGGGGAACGAGAAGTGATTGGGTAGAGAGATGGGCGGAAAAAAGGGGAGTCCCCCAACGTTCCAGGAGTTTAGAGATGAAGGGGAAAGGTTAGAGACGGCGGAGTTTAGAATCCCAGGATGGGCCCCGAGGGGGTTTTTTAAGAAAAGGGGGTTTAGATGGGTTTTTTAAAAAAAAGGAGGGGAAGACCCCAAAGGGGAGAGAAAGGTTAAAATTGCGGGAAAAAGGTTTAGAGTTTAAAAGCTGGAGAAATAGACGGCCAAGGTGGGATGGGAATGGGTCACTGGGAGCAGGTGGTAGGCGAACAAAGGAATTAGAAAGCCTGGACATTCCTTCTTCTGTCTTTGGGTAAAAAATTGAGAACCGGGGGCAAAGGGCGGACGGGGCCCAAAAGGGGCCCCGGGGCGGGGTTTTTTTCTTGAGGATTGAAATGAGTTTGGTTTTCCCCATACTGTCTATTTATTTGTCTTTGAAGTAAGGGGCCAGGTCTTTCAGCAACGGAGGCATTGACTGGGGCCTGAGTTTTTGGGGCCCTGGGGAGGGAGGGGAAAAAGGTAAAAACGGGCGTTTTGGGGTTGTTGTTTTTAAAAAAAATGGGGGAATAAAGGGGGTGAAAATTTTTTTTTGGGGGGCCCCAGGGGAAAGGCAGTGGGGTAAGGCTGAGCAAAAATTTTGGTAGGGGGAAAAGAAAAAATCTGAGGTAGCCTTTGATTTTCTTCCACAGTCCTCAGCACACCTTGAACATCGCTTGCAGGAAAGCGAGTCTGGGGGTTGTGTGCCAAGGCTGGGGGCCCCTGACTCGGTGGTGGGGGTGCCCTGAGAGGTCCCAAACTTTTCCGGGGTTTTTTTTAGAGATTTTCCCTTGTACTGTTTTGACAGCCGGGCCCGGGAAACGGGAAATTCGGAGGGATTTGGGGCCAGGGGGAGGACTGTATGGGGCCTAGAGTTCCTGATTGTTAAAGGGGAAGCTAATTTTTTTTGGATGGGCGAGGGGGCAGGGTGTCCAGAGAAGGGCCCGAGAATTGGTATAGTGGAAGAGATAAGGGTTTTTTACCCGAGAAAAGCAAAAAGGGAAAATTTAAGGGGGAGGTTAGAATGGTATGAGTGACGGCAGAAAACCCAGATAAAGCTGCCCAAACCTTTTTTGGGGGGGGAAAGAATCTGTAAATTGCAAGGGGCCCCAAAGGGATATTTTTCTTAAGGGGAAAGAAACCGAGAGGCAGAAGGAGCCCAAAGGGTTGTCGAGGGTAAAAGGGTTGAAATCCCCATGATGAGAGGGGGTTTTTCCAGTGGAGGGGAAAGTGGGGGACCAGGAGGCAAAATAAACCCAAAAACTGGCGGGGTGAGCCGGGGGTCTGTACACAAGGGCGTTTCGGAGGGAAAAGGGCCGAAAGAGTCGAGAGTGGGGAACCTCAAAGGGAGGGGAAAGTGAGGGGGGGTTTAAAGGGGGTAATGACCTGGAAAAGGGTGCTTTTTGGAGAGAAAGGGTATGCCAATTTCCCCCCCCCGGGGCCTGTTCTCAGGTTTTGGGGTGTTGGGGGGTAAATTTTAGGCCGCCATAGGTGAGGGCACAAGGGAAGGGGTGCTGTTTGGCGGGACCCAAATTTTTTCAGTGAGAGCGGGGGAAGATTAAGGGAGTTAGAGGGGAACATTCATGAACAGCATTGAGTTTTTTTTCCAACAGATCGGGCATTCCCCAGAGCACATGTAAAAGTGGCGGGAAAAAGCCCGGTACACAAAATACCCACCCGATTACGGGGGTTTTCTATGGAGGGGGGGAGGAAGGGGTGACATTAAAAGAGGGGTGGGCCTTTTTTTGGGGAAGGATTTTCCCCGGGCAGAAAAGAAGCGGGAGAAAAAAAAAGTGACAGCAGGGGGTTTTGGGTGTTTTGTATAAGGGGTGTTTGTGCGACTTTAAAGGAGGCAGGTGGTTTTGGGGTTTTTTTAAAGGGGGAAAACAGGTTGTGGGATGTATCCCAAATTGAGGGGAGGAGAGAGGCCGATGGGGAAAAAGCATTTTCGGGGGGCAAACACGGGTTTGGGAAAAAGGAAAGGGAGAGGGCCCCAAAAAGGGTAGTTTAGCAAGATTAAAGCAAAATTTGGAAAAGGTGTTGTTAAAAATAGCCCTTTTTACTCACATAGCAGGTGACCCTTTCCAAGCCCCTTTTAACCACTTCTTTTCCTAAATTTCCCTTGCCTTTTTTCTGAATGATCAAGTAATACTTTAAAAAATTTTTACTTCCAAATATGCACGAAAAATATTCCTCAAGACCTAAACAAAACTGATTTATACTAAAGGCAAGGGTGGAGTTCCTTGCTAGCATAAAATTAAACCCAGGTTTTCCGAAAATTTGGGGGGGTTTAAAACAACTGGCCAAGCCAAAAGCAAGACTTCAAGGGGAAATTTTTTTTAAAAGTAAAAAAAAACACAGGGTCATTATGGAGAAACTGGGGCTGAGATCTACACAAAAACCCAATACCGAAATATACAACGGGGGATTTTTTAACCAAATAAAGGCTGTGAGATTGTTGAGGGTTTGAAGTCAAAATAAAATACACATCCCAATTCAATGAAACAATATAATAAAATAAAGACAGATTTCCCCCCAATTTAAAAGTCAACCCAAAGTAGGAAACCATAGTTTTAATGTCTTTAAAATTTCCCTCTGGCAATGAAGCCCCCAGTTTTTTAAGCCAAAAAAAGGGAGGATATCATCCGTTATAAGGCTATTTTGTCCTCCACCTCCCTCTCCCAAAAAAGCCTTCCCCAATAGGGGTGTTTGCTCTAATCTAAATTCTAAGGGCCCCGGGTTTTACATATTTTAAAATGCGCTCAAATTGTCTTATTTATTTGCAAGCATTACAGATCAAATGCTTCTGTGCTCTTAAAAGAAGTTGTCTAGCAGAAGACAAAATAATCTGGAGTGGGACCAGGCTGGGCAAAAACAACAAAAAAAGTTATACTCATCCTCCTGGTCTCCGCTGCTGCTGCTCCAGTGATCTGCTCCACTTCACTTCTGGGTTCTTGTCCTGGCACGCAGGAGAAGCTTGTACCTCATGTACTAAAGCACGCAAGCATCTTCTGCATATTGGAATAAGAACCCAAAGTGAAGAGGAATGGCAGCAGTGGGGGCCAGGCATGTTTTTTTTTTTACCCAGCCTGGCCCATTTTACAATTCTTTTGTATTATCCAAAGTCCAACATCGTAAAAAAAAAATCATTTATTTAACATAATTTTTCACAGTAAAACAAAGTGTATTTTTATTAGGGAGGTTGTTGCAAAATTAAAAAACAGAACCGCTGACAGGTTTCCTATTGAAAAAGTTCGACATGCCCGAAACGATTCCAAGCAGGATCCACTTCAAAAAATGGTCATGCCCATTCTTTTCTTTGCACCATGGATTTGAAATCTGTGGAGTTGAAAATCCACGCAATAATTCATAGTTTAAACTACAGTGCAGACTAGTCATTCAAAATTAAAACGATTTGCCAAAGGTTTTTAACAGGAATCCAAAGGGGAATCCAGAAATTTTCCACATTAAAATCGTTGCAAACTACCTTTCCTTACATTTGTGTCTTAGAAGTAGCTGGATGTATCTTTTAGGCCGTGTTCACAGGCTTATTCCCGGGATTTGTGCGCCGTTTTGAGCGCACAAATCCCCCGTGAAAAGGGCGGGGCGGGGGGGCCCGGAGGCGGGGGGGCGCCGTCCCGGCCCCATAACAATGCATTGTTTTGGGCGCTTTCCGCCCGTAAAAATGTGCATTATTTTTCCCCCCCCGCTTTTTATTCGCCGATGGGGAGGAGCGACGGAATCCACGTTCTCAATGAAGCAGGGGGGATTCCGAAATTGCTGCCGCGGATTGGGCCCGCCCTGAAGCGCAAATCCGGCGCGCAGTACGGCGCCAATCCGGCAAAAAACCCGGTTAAAGGGCCCTTTAAAAGGACCAAAAGCAAAACTTCTTTTTCCCACATATTTCACTAAGGGCCTGTACCCACGGCACAGAGCCAATGCCGGTCAGATTATCCAACCGCTATTTGCTCTGTTTAGGGGCCGTGTACGCGGCCGCAGGGGGATGCCTTTTCTTCGCTGTTTGCGGAGAAAAGCCCTCCCCCCTCACATTGACATGTTCATGTTCCTCCCGAACACCGGGCGGAAGAATGAACATGTTCAAAAGTTTTTTCAGAACCCGCCGGTGTGTAGAAAACCGCCAGCGGGTTTTCTTTAAAGGTTTTTCCCCTACAAGGAAACTTTTTATGTTAAAGATCTTGCAAAATCAAGTCACTTTGCAAAAAGTGTCCATTAACACTGCCTACCTCTTCCAAATACCTCTCTGTATGGGGGCATCACCCTCAGGTTTTCTATACACCGACCTGTTACTACCCCGATAGGCGTCAGACTGGTTTTCTTTAGCACAGCCTATGCTCTGCAGCCAGTGAAGCAGTAAACACGCCCTTGAAAAATGAAACCAAGAAAGCAGGACTGAGGTAAGATGAACCAATGTATTGAGACAACCCCCTTTAAGGTCCATGATAAAGTTTGACAGCTGGTTTACAGACGGCTTTCAAAACTGAAAACCGTCTGTAAAACTGGCTGAAAAACCTGTCCGTGGGCACATGCCCTAACTCTGAAGCTCTAACTGTCACGGACGCCCCTGCGACCACTGTCCCGGGTCGTATGCGCGCCTGTGCCCCTGCTCCCAGCGGAGCCCCATACCGCACCTCGGGTTCGGGGTCCGCTCGTGTCCCTGTCCCAGCCGGCGTTCACTTACCCGGCCACGCTCCTGCTCAGCCTGTCTTCAGTTCCCGGCGCGTGGCTCCACCCCTAGGGTGCGCGCGGCCCGGCTGTTTGAAATTTGAAGGTGCAGTGCGCCGGTAATTGGTCATTGCCGGGCACTGCTCCTATTTAAGTCGGCCTCTTCCTGCCGGCTCTCGCCGAATCCTTGGTGTATATTTCCATGGTGAAAGTGTTCCAGAGCGTTCCTGTCTTGCCTTACCGTGTACCGACTCTCTGCTTAAGTTTACCGTCTACGAACCTTGCCGCCTGCTCTGACCTCCTGCTTGTCTACCGTCTACGAACCAGAGCCGCCTGTCCTGACCTCCTAACTGTCAACTACCACGAGCCTGCCTGCCGTTACTGTACCTTCCACTCTTGGCCGCCACCGCAGGCAAGCCCCGCCAGTGGTAGTGACCTGGTGGAAACCCGCCGCAGCAAGACCATTCCGCTTTGCGGCGGGCTCTGGTGAATACCGGGTCCCACTTAGATTCCACTCCCTGGTGTGGGCTTACGCCATCGCAGGCGATGGTCCAGTGGATCCACCTCCAGACCGTAACACTAACCATCTAACATTATGACCTACAGTTTGTCTACCATTTCAGTGAACTCTGCTTGCCATGACTTTAGTCTAACTACACTCTGATGGCCTCAACGGCCATAATTGGCTCATGGTAATGTGAAGAAAAGAAAAGTTAGCCCACACATCCATTTGCAATTTGTATAGACGCTTGTGCACACTGTTGTGACTGCTGAAAGTAAATTTTCAAACCCCAAATACAGCAGCACATAGAAGGCACTAAAACCAATACAAACATTGAACTAGTGAAACATTTAAAATGCATTAATACTATGCTTTATATATTGAGGGCGACATGTATGATTAATGGCGCTTAGATACCAATTTTTAAATGCATAAGAATAGTATAGAATGCGCCTGAATTCATGAACTTGGTCTACTGCGGGTCATAAATCAGGCGCATTCTAACGCATAAACGTCATTTCTGGCTCAGGTGAACCACTTTGAAAGTGGTTTACCTGTTCCAGCAGTAATGCGCCTGGAATTGCAGTACTGAAGCTATAGATTTATAGCTTCGTACGATTCTGGTGTGCCCCGCCTCCCGCTGCGCTAGATGTCGGGCTGAAAAGACATCAGACTTTTGGCACTGCCCCGTTCATACTTGTCACCATTACCTTGCAGTTTGATCAAGTTGTATTTGATCAAACAAACCGGTTCATGGTAGCCTTATCAGGTGATCCCTAACTCTTATACCTCTAAGTAGGGCAAAGCTGCCATGCTTTAACCCCTTCCCGACATAGGGCGTATGGATACGCCCTAGCGGAAGTGACTTCCCGCAAATGGACATATGCATACGCCCTGGCGATCGCGCGGGCTTGCGGGCGAGCCACGCACGATCGCAACATGGGACCAGCGGTAAAATTACCGCTGGCCGCATGCCGTATCACCCCCGGCCCGGAGTGGGCTCCGGCCGCGGGTGATTTACCGCTTCATTACCGCAGCCTGTCATGGCTGCGATAATAAAGCCGCAGGCAGGAGGAGTGAGCTCCTCCTGCCTGCCCCCGTCGGCTGCCCCACTGTAGTGGGGCACCGATCCCCTGCCCTGATGACCCCGGGGAAAAGTGAAGGGGCATTTTCCCGGGGTCATCATTTTTTGACGTAACCATGCCCCCAATCATTGTGGGCATGGTGACAGGCGTTTTTCATGGAAAACCATTTAAAACAGGTAGGGATACTGTGAAATTGGTCTGCAAAAGAGTCGGAGGGGTGGGGGGGGGGGAAATTTGGGGGGGGCCCCCCTTTGAGAAAAAAAGTGAAAAAAATAAAAAAAAAGTAAAAAAAAAATGTAAAAAAAGTGAAAAAAAAGTAAAACAAAACCAAAAAAAAATAAAATAAAAAAAAGGGGAAAAAAAACCCCCCTTTTTTTTCCCCTTTTTAAAAAACCCCAAATTTTCCCCCCCAAAAAAAAAATAAAAATAAAAAAAAAAAACCCATTTTTGGGGTATCCCCGTGTTAAATAATGAACCCCCCCCGATAAATCTGTAAAGTTAAAAAAACCGTACGGTTAAACCCCATAAAAAACAAAAACAAAAAAAAAAAGCCACAAAAATTGGGCGATTTTTTTAAAACCCTGCACCCACAAAAATTTTAAAAAAAAAGCGATAAAAAATTCATATAGACCCCAAAAATTTTTGAAACCAATTAAAACTTATTTTTCACCCTTTGAAAAAAAAAAAAGTCCTTTTAAAACGTTTTTCTGTATTGGAAAAATAAGAAATTAAAGGGCCTCTCAAAAGGCCCAGCGTTTGCATAAATTTTTTTAAAACCCCAAAAAAAAAACACTTTTTTTTTTTTTTAAAGTTTTTTAAAAAATTTAAAATTTAAATAAATAGGGTATCGCCTAACCCGTATCGACCCAAGAAGAAAAAGCTAACTGGTTTCATGGATACGGGCACGGGTGACCCTTTTTTAAAAATAAAAAATAAAAACACTACAGGATTCCCTTTTTTTTCCTTCACCCTGCCTTCCAAAAAAAAAGGGTTTTAAAAAAACTGTTTCAAAAAATTTTGCCCCCCCCCAAAAATTTAATCCCAAATTAAAAAAACTTTAAATTTCCTTCCCCGAAAAAAAACAAGCCCCCTACACAGCTCCGTCCCACGGGAAAAAAAAAAAAAATTTTTATGGCTTTCCCAGACTAGGGGCAAATCCCCAAAAACGTTTTTTCCCTTTTTTAAAAAATTTGTTTTATTATTTTTAAAAAACGAAAAAACTTTAAAAAAATAAAAAATTTGGATATCGTTTGTTTCGAAATTCAAACCCTTTTTTTGAGAAAATATTTAGAATTTTAATTTTTATATTTGAACGGGGGACCGCTTTTTAAAAAAATAAAAAAAAAAACCTACCGGGAAAACCCCTGTATTTTTTTCCCAAAAATCCCTTCCCCAAAAACCTTAAAAAAAAAAGTGATCAAACCCGGCAAAAATCCCCCCCCAAAAAGGAACAAATAAAAACATCAACTCACCCCACAAAAAAACAAGCCCAAAAATTTCA
Organism: Phyllomedusa bahiana; assembly: GCA_025379985.1. Lineage (NCBI taxonomy): Eukaryota > Metazoa > Chordata > Amphibia > Anura > Hylidae > Phyllomedusa > Phyllomedusa bahiana. The sequence goes on along the minus strand of JAODAL010009633.1, from coordinate 71,913 downwards.
CCCTCCGAAAAACAAAAAAACTGAAAACTTTAATGGCTTTCAGAACAAAAACAACAAAAAAAAACGAAATTTTTTTTTTATAGCCCTATTTTCTTTTTTTTAAAAAAGAAAAATAAAAAAAAAAAAACTATATAAAATCTATACCATTGAAAAATTGTCCCGCCCCCCCATAAAAAAAGATATCCTGCATTTCCCAACGAAAACGGCGAACGCTGAAAAATTTTAAAAGCTCAAAAAAAAGGGCGGAATTGCTTTTTTTCCCCCCCCCTTTTCTACCCCCAAAATGAAAAAAAAAAGCAATTTTTGTAAACCCTGTGCACCCCAAAATTCAATACCCCCCAAGATGATTTCTTTGGGGGGTTTGCTGAATCCAAAATGGGTTTTAATTTTAGGGAAAGGGTTTTAAAACATGTTTTTGGAAATTTTGGGGGGGGGTTTTGTATTTTGCAAACATGGCCCCCCAAAATTTTGAAATTAAAAAAGGGCCAAAATTTCCCGCCCCCCCCCTTTATCCCCCCCTCCCCACCCCCCAAAAACAGCAGATTAAAAAACCCACATTTTGGGAAAAAATTTGCCGAATTTTTGGAAGAAATTGTTTTAAAAAAAAGGTTTTTTGGGTGTTTTTTTAAAACCGGGATTCCTTGAAAAAATTTAAAAAACATTTTCAGCTAAAAATTTGGAGGGTTAAAGGAAAAAAAAAAAAAGGTTTTTTCATTTTCACAGCCCCAACCAAAAAAATTTTTTTTGACAACCCCCGTGGGGTCCATATGCCCCCAAAAATACACCCCCCGGGTATATTCCTTAAAGGGGGGAGTTTTCCCCAAAATTTGGGGTTTTTTTAAGGGCATTTATTAAGTTTTGCACCCTTTTTTTTTTTTGGGTGTCCGCAAAAACCCGAAATTTGGGCCCCCAAATAAAAAAGGTAAGAAAAAAGAAGGGTCCAGGTCCATTAGGTTTCTCCCCCTATTCCCGGGGTTGTGGTTTTTTAGGGCCCAAAAAATGCCCCATGGGCCGGGATATGGGATATCCTTAAAACGGGGAAACCGGGGGGAATTTAATATTAATTTTTTTATTTCCCCCGAAACCCTTTTTCCTTTTTCTTGTGAACAAGGGAAAAAAAATTTTTAAAAACTGCAAAAAAAGGGAAATTTTGAAAATTTTTTACTTCCCCTTTGGGTTTTAATTCCTGTGAAACACCTAAAGGGTTTAAAAAACTTCCTAAAATGCGGTTTTTTTAATACTTTAAGGGGGGTGTTTTTTTGTGAGGGGTTTTTTTGGGGGGATCTAACATAAAAGGCCAAACAAAAAACACTTAGAACCCGGATGGTTTTCTTAAAAAAAAAAGTAAAAAATTGCAAAATTTTGTTGAAAAAATTTGGGGGAAAAATTTCTACTAAAATTTTTAAAACCCCCTAATGTCGTAAAAAAAAAAAAGACCTTTAAAAAAAAATTTTCCAAACCCCACAGCAGAATAGGGTAATTTCCAGTTATAAACTAATTTTTAGTGGAAAAAACCCCATCTTTTCTTAAAATGCAAAAAATTTTTTAAGTTTAAAATTGTAAAATTTTTTCCAAAAATTTTTACGATTTTTTATTTTTTTCCAAAAAAACAAACCAAATTTTTTTTTGGGCCAAAATTTTTACTTCTTAAAGACAATGTGTCACGAAAAAAAAAACTCTGAATCACATGGAAGGGTTTAAAATGTCAAAAATTTTTTCTCACAAAAAATGGGACCCCATGGGCAGGGTTTCCAAAAAAAAAGGGGTCTTTTCAGAGGGGGCCAAAAAAAGGGGTCCGGCGGTAAAAGGGGTTTTTGGTTGAGTTCCATTTTGACTGACTATAAGGGGGGTTTTATGCAGGGCCCGGTTTTAAAAGGAAAAGCCAAAGGGGAAAAAAAGGGGGTTTATTTCAGGCGTTACTGCTGAGCGAATGGGGAAGAGACACTAGGAAACTTTCATTTTTTTTAGTTTCAATTTGGGAGCAAAGGGCCCGAGGTTAGTACTAAAAGAATTTTTTTACTTTAAAAGCAATGGGGGGGCATTTTGGGAAAAAATTTTAAAATAAAATTTTTAAAAAGAAAACCCGGGCAAATAAATTTATGGGTTGCCAAAAAGAAAGGGCACATGAAATAGCTTTCAGGGTTTTCAAAAACCTAACCCTGTGTTTTTAAAAACCCGGGAAACGCTGCACGTTCCCAGGTAAAAAACCCAGTGAAGTTGCACCGGGTGCGAGGAGATGAGTCCGATGTGCGGGGAGTTGAGTCCGATGTGAGACTTCTCTCCGCCCTCTCGTTTTGAATACAGCTCTCTCTTTTAAACAAAAAACGGGAAAGATGTCAGTCAAGCTTGGGGGGGGCGAAAATCGCAATCGGACATGGCCCCACTTTTTTCCCCCCCCGGCAACTTTTCCTAGATGTTTTACGGGGAAACTGCAGCGTTTGGAAGTAAAACAACGGGGTTAGATTTATACCTGAGCTATTAGCTGCCCATCTTTTGGCAGCATAAAGTAACTGACAGATCCCTTTTAATGTCTGCATACGAGTTTGCCCCTTGTCCAAACCACAGATTGATTTTATACAGTATGTCCTGCTTTGCACTATGCATGTGAAGTTGGAGCATATATTATCTAGTACTAGTGTACCGCAGTGTAGTATCCTAGTGGGCAGTTATTGGACCTCACACGGTCAATGCCCACCTTTTTTAGCCATAAACAAATTTTTTTGTGGTGCTTGAGAAAGCTGTGGGGCACATATACTGAGGTAATTATGTACATGCTTTACACCACATTTACTATTTGTTTTAGACAGATTGTAGACACTTCTGTGCATCATACGACAAAAGGGGCATGACCTCAGTAACAGAGAGTGGCTGAGTGTGCAGAGTGTGGTGCCCAAAAAAATTTGCAGTTAGTGGCATAAAGTAAGTCTTCTAATAAAAGGTATAAAGCTAGACTAGACAGTCTAAACATACACCAGTTTTATCAACATACTGAATACTTCTTTTCACTGATATTAGCGGTAGTATCATCTATTTCCTTTTGTGGTTTTTCCTTTGTTCCTTTGCGTGTTCCTCTTCAACCCTTGCAGTGTTGTGAGGCCGTCGAATGGCACAATTTTTTTTTATAAAAATAGCAGATATTTGTATTAAATAACAAAAATGTATCTCAGATGCGATGTTGAAGCTCCTGCGGTGTCTCCTGTCTTTGTTTCAAAGCATTCACCACATGGCTACTGTAGCCAACCAGTGACCTCAGCACTGACATGCCATTCTCTTGATACATATTCATGGTAGGCCTGATAGTGGGCAAAGGAGAGGTGGGGTCATTTTGGGGGATAGCGCCCTCAAAATCTACCATACCTCTATTGCTTGCCCGGCACCAGTACAGTAAAGAGGGGGACCTGTGGCTGGTTTAGATGGAATCACTCTCCCTTGGGGTACTCTGTATGATGTTGGTTGTGGTCTCTTGCCCATGATGGGATAGCAAGGTGCCCTTGCAGTAGTGAAGGTTTACAGACAGGAGAGCAGACAGCAAAGGGTTAAAACATTGACAGAGATCCTCTTTATTGTCCTGCAAGCTGTCATATACAGGAATCCTTTCTCTTTTGTAAATAGTCCTTTCTCAGCTAGTCCAAACCAACGGCAGAGAGCAATACTCTAAAACATAAATAGTCCCTTTGAGATTGCAGATTCTGACTGCAAGTTAACCGAGTTAGAACCCCAGAAGAACTTGCAATCTACTACTTAAATTCTAGCTTTGACTGCAAGAAGTACTATCTTACCCCAGAAGAACTGGATCAGGTTGTTGGGCCAGGCCAGAAGCAAAACCTTGACACAAACAGGTCCACAGGCCAACGTGGGATTAACTTTGCACTGTATATCCATAAAATTTCACGATGCTTCCCACACCGGTAGGCTACGGGTCCTTCCAGAGAATTCCATAGCTCTAATCTTCCAAAGGGATCTGTGGACAGACAATAAGGCTGGGCCTGGTCGTTGCAGACTGACCAGGAACCCAGAGCAGGGGTCATATAACCCCATTCATCACTCAGACTACTTGACTAAGAACCAACACTACAACTAATCACTAAGGCCAGTTTATAACCTCTCCTCCTCCTCTCTTGTAACCATGGGAACCACCCCTCTGCTGCTGGTTTGTACATTAACATTCCACAGTGAATCGCTCAATCATTATGACTTGGCAGTGTCACATATATTTCAGTGATAACAATATTCCTAAGACACTGTACACTAAAAGTTCACCTAGAGGTCAGTAACCCATTCTCAGTCTGACTTAAAACCGAGTCACTCAGCTCAGACATAGTTTTCACGGCATAAATATATCATCATAGTGCCAAGACAGTAATACTGCTCCCAAAACAGTGCAAAATACTAGTAATGTACCATAAGGGTCAACCTGGTGCAGAAAGGGTTAATAATTACAAGTGATGGGAACATGCGCCATTTTTTTTCTTGCCGCCGACAAACCAGTTCTAAATAAATAGAGATGAGTGCATAGTATGACAGTGTGAATGAAAGTGTTATGTGCCAAAATGTTTGGCACATAGAATGTAATGTTGCAAACTTTGTATGCTGCCTAGAGTGAAATGCGCCAAACTTTGTATGGCAGTCTTGCATCAAACTTTGGCACATTCTAAGCGCATTAAAATGTGCCCTCTATAGAACAGCGTACCAGCAGTTTTTTGTCGCAATATACAGCAAAAAAATACTGCATACGTACTCATAGATGTCACCCATAGTTTTTTGCAATAAAGTTTTTTTTACAATGGCACCTTGTGGGTGACAGCTGCTATTATTTGGCATCTGCTTAATGTATACAGCTTCATGTATATGTTAAACAGAAGTCAACTGGTTATGAGGAAGGAGGTGGGAGGCTTCTGTTTGAAGCCCCATCTATGTATTAAATGAGCGACTATTAGGTGCTTGTTTAAGCTCTAGGCTAACAGAGTATATTGACTCCTGGACTGGACTGGACTTTGCTTGGTGTTGGACTTCCCATAGTCAGCTGGCTATACCTTAATACGGTACATCAGAATGGTTGTCTTCAACAGACTGTATCCAGTATTGCATATTTAGTTTTTACAGTTACATTGTGGTAAAAAGGAAGGGCATATTCTATTCTTCCTAACTAGTATAGCCTCAGCTGCAAGAGACAGATTAGAATCTGAGTTTTTGGCTTTGTTATACGGGAAACAGTCAATTTTCATTTTTGGTAAGAGCTGAAAATATAACTGCAGAATGTTATTCGGAAATTGACACCTGCTGCAACATCTCAGTTATGGCTGGATGAAATTAATGTTCTATCTTAACCCTTTAAGCCCCATGCCTGAAAAGGTCTTAATGACCAGCACATCGTTTTTGCCTCCTTGCACTTCAACAGTTATTTTTTCAGTGACGCAGTTGTATGAGGCCTTGTTTTATGTGGAAGAAGTTGTACCTTTTGAGGGCATAATTTGAGTTCATATATAATTTATTGCAGAATTTTTTTTCAAATTAATGTTTGTTTTTTATTTTTTATTTTTTACATCATTTACATTTTACACTAAATAACTTGTTAGATTAATTCTACAGAGTTTTTTGTGTAATATAGGAATAATTTTTTATTCAATATTTATTTTTATTTTATTATTTATTTTTTACACTTTGTTTTTTTTAACTTTTTTAGAATTCCATGAAGGGATAACATCTTACTTTTTTGTTTTTGTTTTACACTAAGTAATGTATCAGCATATCCATATATGCTAATACATTAGACAATGTGACACAGACAACAGTCCGGGAAGCACACAGTCTGCCCTGACTCTAGGTCCCCAGGGCTGACTATACCGATGCTCCCCTCCTCCATTAGTTCACCGGGAGTCCCGATCACCTGATGGTGCAGATTAATGCCCTTTGATTATGCCGCGGTCACTGACTGCGGCAATCAAAGGGTTCAGGTAAGAACAAGAGAACCACATTCACACAAACAGGCCAATATATAAGACTGAAACATAAATGCTAACTAGTGTAAGCTACACTATTTAAGTTTTTCTGTAATTTTACAGCTTTCATGAAGAATGCAATAAATATCTACTAACTTTTAGTAGGATCTATTATATTTTGGAACACAAAATCTGTGTTCCAAAAGCCAAATAGTGCTTCCTCCCTTGTATGCGCTGTCATTCGTTTACACCCACACATAAGGTATTGCTGGACTTGGAAGATATTGAGTAACAAATTTTGGGGTCCTTTTTTCCCCAGAATTCATTGTAAAAATAAAACCTTTTCAGCTAAAATTGTAGACTGTTGGAAAAAAAATAAATTTTTCATTTACACAGCCTAACACTAAAAAAAACTGTGAAACGCCTGTGGGTTGGTATACTCAATACACACCTGGATACATACCTCAAGGGGTGTAGTTTGCAATATGGGGTCTTTTTAGGGGTGTTTATTAATGTATTATTTAAGTTTTAGCACTTTAGGGTGCCCTCAAGCCTGTAATGGCGCCTAAAGAAAATCATAATGAAAATTAGACCCCAGTTTGGTAGGTGCTCCTCCTATTCTGAGGCTTGTGGTTGAGTCAAATAGCGCAATAAGACCTCATATGGGAAATCTCTAAAAATGGCAGAATCAGGGGAATGAATATTGAGTTACATTTCCCTATTATAATCTACTCGATTCCAATGAATAATGGATAAAAATTGAAAATTGGCAAAAAAAGGGAAATTTGGAAATTTCACCTTCACTTTGAATTAATTTCTGAGAAACATATAGAGGATTAACAAATTTCCTAAATGCTGTTTTGAATACCTTAAGGGGTGTAGTTTCTTAGAGGGAGATTACATGCAGGCCGCTCAAAGCCATGTCAGTACTGGACTGGTCCCTAAAAAAAATCTATGTGGCAAAATGTCTTGAAAATGTGAAAAATGACTAAGCCCCCTAATTTCGCAAAAAAATAAAAAAAACATTTAAAAAATGATTCCACTGAACAGTATAAATATGATAGATGTTAGTCATAAACTAATTGTGTTGTACAACACAATTAGTCTTAAACGCAGACATTTTTGACCTTTGAATTTTCTAAATTTTCACGACATTTTGATATTTTTCACAAATGTACAAGAATTGTCTGGAACAAAATTTCTTACTAACTTAAAACACAATGGGCCACATGTATGAAAACTGACTAGGTCTAAAATTCACTTTCCTTCCCATAGCAATCAGAACGCCCCTTTCATTTTTCCAGAGCACTATATGAAATGAAAGGGGTGCCCTGATTGGTTGCTATGGAAAGGAAAGTGAATTTTAAACCTAGTCCGTTTTCATACATGTGGCCCAATGTGTCACGAGAAAACTATTTTAATTCAAACAGTGAATTAATATAGTGTATAATCATTTTAACAGTGAAGCACAAAAAGTGCTACAATTATTTTTTTTATTTTCACTTTTAAATTATTAAAGGGGATGTATCGCTTCTGTAGTTGGGCTGATTCATACTGCTCTCAGCTTCTCAACTCTAGAAATGCAGGGGCGTTTCTTCCCCCTCCCAGCAGGGTGACATCATTCCCCCTTCACTGTTCATGCTGGCTCCCAAGACTCCACCCCCCTCTGAGTCCACATGTCATTGTGTCTATCCCTATGCAGTCTTATTTTGTAAGAGCCGTATACATACCACAGGCTGCATTCAATCTAGACTGAGCACTGATCTCTTCTCCTCTCACAGCTGGAGATTTGTTACACTTGAATCCAGCTTTCTATGAAAGGCACAGATCTCCCTTCTATGCAGGAAAGTTAGGCACCGAGACACAACTGTGCTGTTTTCTGATTGTAGAATCTGCTGCAGTTTGTTTCTGTTAGGTGTGCAGAGAAAAATTGCTACGGCCCCTAACTCTGAGTCAGAAAGGCAGGGATCAACACACAATTGTGCTGTCTTCTGATTGTATAAGCCCTGCAGTGTTATTCTGTTTCTTCTGGCTGTGCAGAGTGAAAATGTGCCTTTCCCTTACTTTGAGTGAAAGGCAGGAATGCAAGCTCCGTGAATACAGCCAACTTGGGGCAGTACAGGATGTAAATGAGCTCTCAGCTAGTGAAATGCAAGGAGGAGGGATCTGGAGGGATCCGACCAGGACTGGATATCAGTGTAAACAAAAACACAAGATATTTAAAACTGTAAATACAAGACAGCTTTGCTAATGACATCTAATTGCAAAGTTACTTGTTTTCACTGTCCCCTTATTCTGAAGACCATTTAATGAAATGATACAACCCCTTTAAGTTTTATAGATTTGAGCCAGCCATTATGAGGTTAATATAGAGCAAAGTCTGGGATTGAGCATTTGTGCACCAGAAATAAAACTAAGTGAAACTAATAATCAGGAGGACTAAATAAACCTTCAGCATGCACAAAGAGACAGTCAGACCTGATGAATAGCGATTGGAACGCGCTGGAAACGCGTAGTTAGATGAGTTTATATATTTTTATACATGCTTTAACAGTAGTCAAGCTTTATATTATATTTTTAAGTATACTATAGAGGGCTTTCATGTTATGTTGCTACCCCAGTGTTGTTTAATGCATTTGACCATCGCTATCTGAAGGAACTATTGCATCCTTGGCATTAGGTACAGTGCTACTTGTTTCTCATCATACTGATTTGGAGATTCCAAATTGTGTTTGGAGAAAGCACTCTCTGAATCACATAGATAGGTAAAATATCAAAATGTTATTCCCACATAAAGTGACAAGTCATATTTAAAAAAATGTGCTCAGTCAAAACTGGCTGCGGCGGTAAGGGTTTAAAGAAAGAATACTAAAATCCCCAAATTACAAATATTATAAGTACATATTTTATTGAATCAATATACACATAAAACCAATTTTAAAAAGCTGATAAAATGACAAAATATGCATATTCCTACAAAATGACAGATTATACATAAAGGAACTCATATGGGAACATATCTTCCCAAGAAAGCCATGTTTTGTGGAAATACATGGTTTGACATAGTGTGCAATGGGTTTCTTCTATGGATTATACTTTTGTTGGTTTTCCTGTCCATTGCTTTATGTTGACGTTGTCCTATCATAAAATTTTGATTGGTTTCATAATTTAATGGCCATTGTGTATTGAAACCATAACTCAATGGAAAACTGGTAGTTGCTTCCGTAGCCTCAAAATGTGACCTAACATAATGCAAAATGAAGAGTAAAGTTATGCAGAGAACTAATACAGATAAAGCAAGTTTCTATATATAACAGTCAGAAAGCTGGAAGCTAGAACCATTTTCTACTTTGGGGATAGGTCATTCTTTGGGTCATGTACTTTATACCAGTGAAAAAGAAAATGGGTCCCTCACTTGGTGCCTAATGGAGCCACATCTTCCTGGCACATGTAAGAGCAGTACAGGGCATGTAGTACTGTAGAGAGGTGGTACTTGACTGTCAACAACTGCATGTGCTGCATTAATACAGATGTTTTACAACTTAGCTGTATTGTTGTATCTTAAAACCATACTCAACATACAATGTCCCAGGAAGGACCATTGTATCCTGAGGCTGTTGTATCTTGAAGGACCATTGTATTATCCGTCACTACCCTCATTTTTAGCACAGTATCTCACAAAAGTGAGTACACCCCTCACATTTTTCTAAAAATCTTAATATATATTTTCATGGGATGACCGTGAAGATATGACACTTTGATACAATGTAAAGCAGTCCATGTACAGCTTGTATAACAGTATAAATTTGGTGTGCCCTCGAAATAACTCAACATACTACCATCAATGTCTAAACCGCTGACAACAAAAGTCAGTACACCCCTAAGTGAAAATGGACACATTGTGCCTAAAATCTCAATATTTTGTGTGGCCACCATTATTTATCAGCACTGCCTTAACTCTCTTGGGCATGGAGTTCACTAGAGCTTCACAGATGCAGCCACTGGAATCAACATACTTCCACTCCTCCATGATAACATCGCTGAGCTAGTGGATGTTAGAAACCTTGTGCTCACTAGCGTAGCTATAGGGGTCGCAAAGGTCGCAATTGCGATCGGGCCCATGAGCTACGGGGGCCCCGCAAGCCGCCCTCGCCACACTGCTCTCTGCTGCACGTATCGCAAGTTTGAGAGTCGGCACGCATCTCTCTTCTTCCCCTCCCTCACTGTGCTGGGAGTCGGGAGTCAGTGAGGGGGAGAGAGGACAGGCATGCCGTCTCACCGAGGTCAGTGTTAAGGAAGAGGGAAGGAGCAGGCAGGGCTTCAGCATGAAGGGGAAAACAAGCCCGTGCCGGCTCCTCCCCTCTCATGCATATGCAGAGCAGAGGCTGTAACTGTGTCTCTTTGACCTGTGCAGTCTGAATTGTGCACGGCGTCGCTTAACTGGAGGGGTGGGGCTTAACCGGAGGGTGGGGCTTAATCTGGATGGGCGGAGCTTAATGAGCAGACGGGCAGCAGGGTTGGATTTGAACTTGGCAGCCCTCCCACTGCCCATCAGTACCTGCAGCAGGATGGAGGGGAGGGAGAGGAAATGCTCAGTGGAGCTGATCCTCTCCATCCTGCTGCACGTGTTTTGAATGTACTACAGTTAATATTGTTAAAAATAAGGCACCATGTGTAACTTATCAGATATGAGGCACTAGGTATTACCTAGTGCCTCATATCTGCGAAGTAAGGGTTTGTTCATATGGTGTCTTGCCTCCGTGTGAACATCCGCTTTTCTGATGCGTGTCTGGGTCCTTCTGAACGGACCGAGAGACGCATCAAACAATGAGCAGTGAGTTTATCACTGCCCGCAATGAGTGAGGAACATGCAGCGACGTTCACATGGGAGATCGCCGCTGCGTGTTTGCATTGCGCCTGTCACCTCTGTCTGAAATGACATGCAATTCTTTGATTGCATCCGAAAGACAGACCCGACAGGCCCGATGCAAACACGCAGCGGCGATCTCTCATGTGAATGTCGCTGCGTGTTCCTCATTGCCGGCAGTGATAAAGTCACTGCTCATTGTTAGATGCGTCTCTCGGTCCGCTCAGACGCACCCAGAGACGCATCAGAAAAGCAGATGTTCACACGGAGGCAAGACGCCGTATGAACATACCCTTACAGTGGGTTCACACTTAATTTCTGTGTACATTTGCGTTATCCATCAGGGTTCTGGAACAAAAAGTACCCCAGTGGATATTGTTAGGCTATGTCTCCACTGCATTGCTTTATGATCATATTTTCGGCACTTTTGTTTTTTTAAAAGCGCCGAAAATATGATTGTTCATGCAGCCCCATAGACTAGAATAGAAGAGACGAGCTACAGTCTCTACAGCTCGTCTTTTCTCTGCTCCTTTTCTGGCACCGGCGTATTATACAACATGTTGTACAAAACAGCGGCGCTTTTAGTTTTCTTGCCGTCTTACTATACAATACAATCGTATGGGCGACGTAAAACAAAAATGTGAAGCAACCATGGTTTTTGCACAAAACGTAACAAAAACCGCGGTCCTGCATTGGAAAAAAAAACTATCCATGCAGTGTAGACCTAGCCTTACACGGCCACGGTGGCCTTCTAGGGGTGAATGGAGAAACATAGCCCAGCATTGGCTACGTTTATTCTATGGGATAAAATAGCGTAGTCAACTACGCTATTGTGTCCCTTAAAATAAACATATGCACCCGCGAACAATTCAAAACAGTCCACGGTCGGCTACGTTTCTCCATTTACCCCTAATGTGTGTGTATTGGGGGGGGGGGGCCCAGGCTGACTTCTTGCACCTGGGCCCATGGGTCCTTAGCTACGCCCCTGCTTGTGCTCCTCTGTCTTCTGTTTGAGGATGCCCCACAGATGCTCAATAGGGTTCAGGTCTGGAGACATGCTTGGCCAGTCCAGCACCTTTACCTTCATTTTCTTTCACAAGGCAGTGGTTGTGTTGGAGGTGTTTGTGGTCGTTATCATGTTGCAATACTGCTGAGCGGACCAGTTTTCAAAAGGGAGGGATTATGCTCTATTGTAAGCACTTCAGAAGAAGAACGTGATCCAGCAATTCATGCAAAAAAACTGGAAAAATGTTTATTGTATACACCCCTTCAAAATGACATAGCACAGAGGGACAATATTGGCTATATCCACATAGCCTACGCGTTTCGGGCGCTACTACATGGCTCTTGTTCACGGCATAAATACATTTAAGGGATGTAAACTCATTACCTTATTTAGCGTCTTTCAGCTTTCAGTGTGAAAAGAGGGGGGAGGAGGTAGGAATATGGGCGGATACCCAAAGGTCCTTACGTAACTTCCTCAACCACCCTTACTGTGGTAATACGTCATAATTTAAAAGAACACTTGGATATAGACATATATAACTAACAACAAACCTAAAAAGTTTTGCAAACATCATTAAAAGATTTTGCCATCTAATAGGAATAAAGAGCACAGAAAAATACTCATTTTTCTTTTTTCAATATATATATATAACAAATCATTACGGTAATTGAGACCATCAGGTGCTCTCGCTCCCAGCTCCAGGATCCCGAAAGCCTCTCGTAATCGGACCTGTTGTGTCCAGTCTCCTCCCCTTCTAGGGTGTTCCACTCGTTCAATACCAAACACTTTGAGGCTTTCCATGGATCCTGAATGGACCTGCAAAAAGTGTTTGACGGCTCCAGATTGATTTGTGAGTGTGTTTCTAATTCCTGCCATATGTTCATACATTCGGACTTCCCACATAGTTTTTTTCACATTCTATACACTGTATTATATACAGTATATTATATGATCACTATTGCAGTTAATAAATTGTTTTATTTTATAGTTCTTTTGGTTTGATGTATTTCCTTTGAATGTATCCGTTTTTATAGTAAACTTGCACATATTGCATCTTTTTTCCCCACACGGGTAAAAACCTGGGGGTGTCAACCATGTTTTTGAACTCATTGGGGACCTGTAATCACTCTTTGAAATATTTTTCCCTATTGTTCTATTACGTTTTGGGATACATTTCACTCCTTTGTCTAATATTTTAGCCAATATTGGATCTTGTCGTAAGATATTAACATTTTTATAAAAAACATCCTTGATTCTATTAAAATCTAAACTATATGGTGTAGAAAAAAACACTTTATTTTTCATTTTATCAGTTTGTTTTTTATTTTTATTTTTAGATCCCTTTAAGACCAAATCCTGAGTTTTGTTTTTCATTTTATTTTTTGCTTGACTTATTTGTTTCTGTGTATATCGTCTTTCTTTTAATCTTCTATTTATCATCATAACCTCATTTCTGTAGTCAGCATCTTCTGAACAGGCACAATGTGCTCTTGTGTATTCTCCCACTGGGATAGCATTAATGGTGTGTACTGAATGGTTACTTTCTGCTCGTAATATAGTATTGCCACTTAGTGGCTTTCTGTACAACTTAGTACTAACTTTGGAGGAATCAACATCTTCTCTGAGTTCTATATCTAAAAAGGGAACTGAAGCAGTTTGTATATCATGAGTAAAACGTAAACCACATGGATTATTGTTAACGTACGATATGAACTCTGGTATGGACGCCACACTACCCCCCAAACCATCAGGAGATCATCTATGTAACGCCCATACCAGTGTATATCGGGCCCAAAGGGATTGTTTTCGTCGAATATAAACTGATGCTCCCACCAAGAAACAAAAAGATTTGCAATAGAAGGGGAGGATGTCACTCCCAAAGGGGCCCCTGTTAGTTGAATGTAATATGTACCATCAAACAAAAAGTAGTTATTGGTTAGCAGGAAATCCACACTGTCTAAAATAAATAACTGTAATTCCTCAGTATAATTATTATATTTCTTCATGTGAAACTCAATGGCTGGCCTCACCAAATGGTGTTGGATATTAGAATATAAACTCTCTACATCCAGAGTAAGCCATTTGTAATTCCCTGTCCATTGAAATTCTTTTAAAGATTTTATTACCGCTGCACTATCCTTCAGGAAACCAGGCATCATATGTACTAACGGTTGTAAATATTGATCCACCCATGTACTGAGTCTTTCATTGATGCTCTGGTTCCCCGAAATTATAGGGCGCAGACTGGGGGGAAAGCAATCCTTGTGTATTTTTGGAACCCCGTAAAAAACCGGGGTACGGGGATTATTTGTTTCCAAAAATTTTCTTTGTTTGTCTGTAATTATACCTAAGTGTTGTCCTTCATCCATAAGTCTGGAGAATTTAATTTGAATATCTGCTATAGGATTTTCTCTCAATACTCGGTAAGTTTTTTTATCTGCGAGAATTTTATTTACCTGTTTGACATATAATCCTGCATCTAATACTACTATATATCCACCTTTGTCCGCTTTTTTTATTATTAAATTTTTGATTCTTTCTTAGAGCTTCCAACGCCATAAACTCTTTTTTTGTTAGATTATATTGTCGTTTTTTGGAAGATGAATGTTTTTGTTCCATAATTTTTTTACGTATTCAAAACTCTTTGTTGAAGTTTAATTCAGGAATTACTTGAATAATAATTGGAAAAAAGAACAATCAAGTATAACTTACAATGAGTGGTAAACACAAGTTACAGAGAACAATGTTAAGGTTATGAATTGTCAATAATACTCATAATCAGAGTGTGCGACAGTAGATTTAACATGACGAAAAAAACAATGCCAAGTAATAGATTTTGGAGATACAGGTAAATAGAAGACCTCCTGAGTCCGCAGAGCCGAGTGGGGCAATAGGGCGGAGTCAGGGGGGGGGGTCTACACCAGAACTATGAGGCGGTTGAGGCATCAGATTTGATTAAGGTTGTCAAAACCCCTCTAGGCCTCGTAACTTAAAGAGACCACTATCTCAAAAAAAAGGAACAGTACCAACACGGAACAAGGAGAGTCCAGTCCGGTTCAGTCCGGGGCTCGGCGGGGGTCCGCGAGGCCATTATAACAACTCAAAGGGACTTAGGTTCATGAGTAAGATGGGTATGGTGGGCAGTCCCAGGGTTTGGGTCACGAGTAGGACCGATAGAGGTCAGTTTGGCAAAAGGAGATCCAATCACTCCAAGTTGACCAGAATTTCCTGGCTTGCATGGGGGAGTCATTTCTGAACTCTTCTAGGCGTTGGAGCTTAAGGATCTCCTGGAACCAAGATGAAATAGTAGGACATTCAGTCGAGCGCCAAAGGCGGGGAATGACCGCTTTTGCAGCCAGGAGCAGAAAAACGAGCAGATGGGACCTGAGAGATCGGACGGGAAGAGGCAGATCGAAGAGTAGGAGAGCGGCCGGGTCATTCCTGATCCTAAGGCCTGTAATGACTTGTATAAGTTCCACCACCCTTTCCCAAAAAGGTTGAAGCGCAGCACACCCCCACCAAATATGGGACATTGTCCCCTCCTCTCCATTGCACCTCCAGCATGAGTTGGGGACTTCTGGGTAGAGAGAGTGTAGTAAGGAAGGGACTCTATACCACCGGGTGACGACTTTATAGTTAAGTTCCTGCGCTTTGGTTGAGATGGTGGCTTTGTGAGTTAAGAAGAAGGTTTTTTCCCAAACATCCTCGGAGAGCTCCCTGCCCAACTCCCTTTCCCAGCTAATCTGGAAAGAGAGTTTGTTAGTAGCTTGGCCGTTCAGGAGCCCATACACTCTAGAAAGAGCATGCTCTCCCGAAGAGTCCAATAGACACCAGGACTCGAAGGGCGAACACGTCCTGTGTAGATCCAGGACACTCTTGTATTTCGTATAGACGCTCAGCAGCTGATAATAATTCAGCCTGGAGAATGATGTGCTGGTTGTGTCGCCCGCCAAGTCTCTGTATGACCTCAGAGCATCCGAGAGGATCACCCCCTCAAAAGTGGAGGATGAAGGTCTCTTCCCTAATAGCCTGAGCACCGCCAAGGATAGTGCTTTGGGTGTGGCTGGGTTCCCAACCAGGGGGGTAAGCCTGCCTCCTGTGCGGAACAAGGTCATCTTAGATGGGAAGGCCCTGCAGACTCGGACGGAGATTTGCGCTATTAGGGGCAGGCCCCAGAGGCGTTTTTTAGGTAGGAGAGCGACTGGTAGCCACGGCAGTGCTGCAGTAGGTGCACCTAGCATTTGTGTCTCCATTTCAACCCAACGCTTGGAGTCCCAGTTGTGAAAGGCATCAAGAGTGCGGACCATGACCGCTGCTAGGTAGTACGATTGGAAATTAGGCATCGCTAGCCCCCCCTCTATTTTAGGTTTGGAAAGGGTGGATCTTGCTATTCTTGGGTGTCTGCGACACCACACAAAGTCCCGTACCAGTTTATGAAGTGCAGCGAAAAAGGATTTGGGTACTAGGACCGGGACTGCCTGGAACAAATATAGTAGGCGGGGGAGCGTATTAATTTTTAAGATGTTGATTCTCCCTAGCCATGTGAAGTCTTTCCTATCCCATTTCGACAGATCACTAGCGATTGAAGCAAGTATAGTGGAGAAGTTGAGGTCAAAAGTCCTCTCTAAGTTAGAGGGGATATGGACCCCCAAGTATTTATAGGAGGATGAGGACCAAGTGAGTGGGTAGGCTGACTTCAAGGCGCGCAGGTCGGTTTCAGGGATATTCAGATTCAAAGCCACACTTTTTGCGATATTTATTTTGTGGTTGCTGAGTACTCCATAACGTTGCAAGGCCTTGAACACCGCTGGTAGTGAGGTGAGAGGATGTGTTAGGTACAGGAGCAGGTCATCTGCATATGCAGAGGTTCCATAATTTTTTTAAGGTCCCTTTCCATAACTGTTTGGAATTTATCCATCGCTTCTACCCTGGATTTTATAGGATAGAACGAGGGATTGCTATATGCATGTTTGACCTCATCTGCATTGACTCTATCTTCCTTGTCCATTTCTCCCAAATCCTGTAATATTTTTAATGTTTGCTGTTCCTAAAAATTGAGATAAACATATTCATTAATCCTATTTTTAGATATATCACCAGCAAAACTACTTTGGTCAGAATACACTCCATAATTATTTTGTTCCTCTTGATAAAAATATCTTTTTACTGTCAGCGATCATACAAAACGATTGATATCTATCATAGTGTTAAATAGTCCAAAGTCCCGTGTAGGTGTAAAATTTAAACCTTTTTCCAATACTTTCACTTGATCTTTTGTCAGGATGGTAGGAGTTAATATAACAACACTGCTTCTTTGTTCCTGGGACTCTCGTATTTCTTTGTTGTATTCAACATTCAAAGGAAATACATCAAACCAAAAGAACTATAAAATAAAACAATTTATTAATTGCAATAGTGATCATATAATATATATAATACAGTGTATAGAATGTGAAAAAAACTATGTGGGACTAAAAGTGGGACTAAAAGTCCGAATGTATGAACATATGGCAGGAATTAGAAACACACTCACAAATCAATCTGGAGCCGTAAACACTTTTTGCAGGTCCATTCAGGATCCATGGAAAGTCACAGAATGTTTGGTATTAAACGAGTGGAACGCCCCAGAAGGGGAGGAGACTGGACACAACAGGTCCGATTACGAGAGACTTTCTGGATCCTAGAGCTGGGAGCTAGAGCACCTGACGGTCTCAATTACCGTAATGATTTATTATATATATATATATTGAAAAAATAAAAATGACTATTTTTTGTGCTCTTTATTCCTATTAGATGATAAAATCTTTTAATGATGTTTGCAAAACTTTTTAGGTCTGTTGTTAGTTATATATGTCTATATCCAAGTGTTTTTTTAAATTATTATGTATTACCACAGTAAGGGTGGGTGAGGAAGTTACGTAAGAAGCTTTGGGTATCCACCCATATTCCTATCCCCTCCCCCCTCTTTTCACATTGAAAGCTGAAAGGCTATATAAGGTAATGAGTTTTTAAATGTATTTATGCCATGAACAAGGGCCATGTAGTAGCGCCTGAAACGCATAGGCTATGTGGATATAGCCAATACTGTCCCTCTGTGCTATGTCATTTTGAAGGTGTGTATACAATAAACATTTTTTCCAGTTTTTTGCACGAATTGCTGGATCACATTTTTTTTTCTGAAGTGCTTACAATTGGTCCTGTGGTCGAGGATTCTTGGATCCATGCAGCAGTGCAGACTGGAGTTACGGGAGAAGCAGATCAGGTGAAGCAATCACCACATTGGAGGTGAACCAAACTCTAAACTGTGTTTATTGGGTATTATGCTCTACTTCAGTATGTCACAATAAATGTTGGCATTCATGGTTTCCTCAATGAACTGTAGCTCCCCACAGCCGGCAGCACCCATGCAGCCCCAAACTATGACACTCCCACCACCATGCTTGACTATAGGCAGGACACACTTGTCTTTGTACTTCTCACCTGGTTGCTGCCACACATGCTTGACACCATCCAAACCAAATAAGTTTATCTTGGTCTCATCAGACCACAGGACATGGTTCCAGTAATCCATGTCCTTAGTCTACTTGTCTTCAGCAAACTGTTTGCTGGCTTTCTTGTGTATCATCTTTAGAAGAGTATTCCTAATGGGACGACAGCCATTCAGACCAATTTGATGCAGTGCGCATATGGTCTGAGTACTCACAGGCTGAACCTTAAACCCTTTAACCTCTGTAGCAATGTTGACAGCACTCATACATCTATTTTTGAAAACAGACAGTCTCTGGATATGACGCTGAGCATGTGCTCTAAACTCCTTTAGTCGACCATGGCGAGGCATGTTCTGAGTGGAACCAGTCTTTTTAAACCGCTGTATTGTCTGGCCACCGTGCTACAGCTCAGTTTCAGAGTGTTGGAAATCTTTTTATAGCCTAGGCCATCTTTATATATAGCTACTATTCTTTGTTTCAGATCCTATTAGAGTTCTTTGCCATGAGCTGCCATGTTAAAGGGGTTGACTCATTAGAGACATTAATGTTGGGATATTGCTAGGATGTGCCATTATTGTCTAATAGTTCCGGGTCCTAGATGGGACCTGCACCTATCTCATAAACAAGCCCCGAAACCTCTCCATTCGGAATGGAGAGGTGGTCGGGACCCTCCCATACAGATGAATGGGATTTCCGAGCATCACTGCCCAACTAAACTATTGGAGATTCCCAATCTGCTCTCCGTTCGGAATGGAAGGGTTTCAGGGCTCGTTTAGGAGATAGATGCGAGTCCCACCTCTAGGTATTATTAACTTAATAAAACATGTACTTATGATGATTTTTTTGATTTTTGGTTGTGCTCCAGATATTGCGGTGTCCATTTTCTTTAACTTCCCATTTAGTTAGAGGTTCAGCAATAAAGCACAGTTTTATTGGTATTGGGTCAATATGAACTACCAGGCAGCCATATGTCATCATATCCAGAAAACAAAACTGAAAGTCTTAGGGTATGTTCACATGGTGTGTTGAGTCCGTGCGAACATAAGTTTTTAGATGCGTGTTTGGATCCGTCTGTCGGACCCTAAATGGACCCAAACACGAATCTAATAATAAGCAGTGCGATTTACATTGCTTTCACTTTGAAATACGCATTGGCGTTCACATGAGTGATCTCCGATCAGTCTCATTGCATCTTTCAGATCCGTTCCAAGAATTGACATGTCAATTCTTGGACCGAAAGACGCAACAGGAGCCCTATTTAAAATTAAAGGGTGCGATCTTGCTGCATCCAACACGCATCCAAACACGCAGCTGTGTGTTGGATAGGTTTTGGTTCTGTTTAGGATATGATCGACGCTGCGTTTTTGGATGTGATTTTCGGATCCAACACGGATCCAAAAACACTGTGTGAACATCCCCTAAGTTTCCAGTCTTTGCAGTCAGTCCATGAATAATATTGCAGTGTTTTTTTTTGTTTTTTTTTTTAAAGAAATCCTCCAAAATGCAGCTAAGGATATTTGTTATAGAGCAACAGACTGCATGATTGTGGTCAGGATGCAGTGTTTGGGTGCTTTCACACAGTGCATTTTTGATGCGTTGTTTTTTGGGTTTTTTTTGCAGAAATTAAACTACCCTTATTACTGTGCATTTCTGCAAAAGAACGCACCAAAAACACACTCTGTGAAAGCACCCTTAGCATTGAATGGCTTGTAATGTGGTCAAGACAAATCAAAAGACTCATCATCCTGCTGAGTCAGGGCAATGTTAGTGAAGGGGAAATAAGTGATGTTGATTTGCAGAAGTACTAACTTAAAGGGATTGTCTCACTACATTGATTCATCTTACCTCAGTCCTGTTTTCTTGGTTTCACTTTGAATTCAGAGGTGTGTTTACTGGCTTCTACTAGGCTGCAGTAGAAGCCAGGTCTGTAGCTATAGCAACCAGTGCTGGCAGCCTATCAGGAGAGATCAAACAGGTCTGTAGCGCTACTATAACGACCTGAGAAGCTGATGCAGCCCATACAAGAGGGGATATCTCAGAATAGGTAGGACACTGTTAATGGACATATATTGCAAAGTGACTTGTTTTTGCAAGATCTTTAACATAAAAAGCAATCCTTGTAGTGAGACAACCCCTTTAAGACTAAAGGTGACATGTATGTCTCACAACATTTTACACGTGTCCCGTTCCTTTGCAAAATTTGTACCACTTTGAAGCTGATATGGATTTATATGACAGTTATGTGTCGAACTTTGACACAATCGTACGATTCTGGCATGATTCCCCTCCCCCGCAAACTTGCCACATTCAAAAGTGTCTTGGCTGGTGCAGAATACGGCAAGTTTGGGTGCACGGCTGTTCATTCATCTATAGAACAGGGCTATGACGCGGGACCATTCATACATGTTGCCCTATTTTTTCTTATTTTTTAATCATAAGATTTTTATTTCACTTTCAGTTTATGAGCAAAGCTTTCTGTAAAGCAGAATTTCTGAGAAAAACAGTCATCCAGTAAGATATATTTCTCATAAATACCCTTTGTTCTAGAACTCTTTTTGATCTTGATGGATTGGGATGGCAGTAGAAAAATGCATTACTAATACCAAAGAGACAAATAGGATACTGGGCACACCACAGCTAGCAGCAGTGCTGAACGAGAATGGCCGCAGTGGTCTTCAAGGTTCTGACCCCTTCCCACCCCATGGTCACAATTTTTGGCTCTTAATTTTTTTTAGTCCCCTCATATGGCATAGCTACAGAAGTCACAGCGGTCGCACTTGTGACGGGACTCCTGACCTACTGGGTGGCCCTATATACCTAACTACTGGAGAACCCTATATACTTACTTATTGGGGGGACCATATATCTATCTACTGAAGGGAGCCCTATATACCTACCTACTAGAAGGAGCCCTATAGACCTAGTTATCTACTAGGGGGGCTTATATACCTACCTGTGAATCGACCCTTCATACTAACGTATCTACTGTGGGACTACTATGGCTCTATATATCTACCTACTGAGGATGACTTTACTTATTTAATAGGAAGAGTAGGCCTACTTTTTTGCCTAATTTTTAGGATCTACCCTACCTAAAACGAGCGTCTACCTATCTGCCTACCTAATTTGGAGGGCTGCCTACTATATAGAATATGTTCATATATACTAGTGGCACAAATGTGGAAACTATAATCAGCTGGGGGCACTTTCACTGTTTGGATTAAAATTACTGTATAGGGCACCAAAGGGGGATTTTTTATCATATAGGGTGCTATGGACAGGCAGTTTGTACAGAGGAAGGAATTGGTAGTGAAGTGCTGGAAAAGCGAGTCTAACATGTTTGTGTGTTAAATTGTGCAAGAACGAGTTGTGGCCGGAAGAAGACGTTGTGATGGAGAAGAAAATAGAAAGAGAATGACTCCAGTCATAGAATATGTTTCTGCTATCTAACACTATGTGGTCACTGTATGGCGGTAATATTGGTAATATTGGTCTTAGTGTTATTGTTTATATTCAATAACAGTATGATAGTATTATTCAGTCTCTATATGGTGGTGAACTGTGGTCATGATGTGGTGGTATTACTTGGTTCTTGTATATTGTTGTTTTTGATATTATTGGTCTTTTTACATTAATTCGGTCAGTAACAGTATGATGGTATTAGTCACTTTATGGTGGTGATATGTGGTCATGATGTTGCGGTACAATGTGCTCTTTTGTTATTGGTAATATCGGTCTTGGTATGCTCAGTAACATTACAGTGGTATGAGTCACTATGTAGTGGGGATAAAGTGGCCCTTATTAATTTACTTACTGTGACGCCTTGCTTGCGTCCGGACGCCCTCCTGGGCCGTCCTGGGGGCAATTTAGCTCCGGGATCGCCGCTTTTAGAAACGGAATGGCACTTAGACACCGGGCTTCAGTTTAAAACTGGCCTCAACCAGCTTTATTCAGATATAGAATACAAAACATAAATCATAAACAGAAAACCTCAGGCCGTCTGGCCACTGACTAAACACGTTGTGTAGACAACCCTCTCTAACATGACCTGGACCTACTGTCCAGCATCACAAACAACAACTCACCCAGTCCCCTACTGGGTTCCAGCTTTTCCTAAGCCTCTGGGGGCAAGAGCCCTTCTCCTCAGCTCCTCTGCTGCACTGCCAGCTAGCAGACCACGCCCCCTGAACAACTGAAGGCCCTGGCTTTTTATATGATGCCCGCGCCCTATCCAAAACGTGGCCTGGAACATGGGGAGTAGACGCCCACCCAACGCATTGTCTACTCCCAATAAGAGCCAACCCAGGAACGGCTGAAAAGCCAAACTACTCCTATATAGTTGCCAACCACTTAGAGTGGCTGACAAAACATACAGCTGGCTCTTATCCCACCAAGGCCAGGTATCCTTGGTGGCATGTTGTATATACCACTCTGGTATATCTCCATCTAGTGGCAGCAACCGGCAACTACCTGCAGCCGGTCTGTCACATAACCCACAGAATACAGATAACATGTCAATTAAACTCTTCAGTGTAAACTCCAACAAAAACTAACTCTAAAATCACAGGCACAATTGCATCTTTTTCATGTTCCCCCACAATTATGTTTATTTTTTAGAGAGTGAGGGGTAGAAAGGGGGCAGATGCTTTAGCTTTATGACTTGTTTTTCTTTTTTTCTGCTGCTTGGCTCCATTTCCAATGAATTTTCTTCTATTAGACAATCCCTTTAAGGAAAAATGATTTTCAGCAGCGCGCTACACCTCATACATCCATCATGGCAAGTAGCGAACCTGTTGAAAAGTAGTGGTCCATGGCCATTGTCTAGGAGTAGAGGGGCCCAAGCTGGTTTTGGGAGTCTTTGGCTTCCCGCAATCCAAGTGCCATAACTTTTTTTTATTTTTCCATTTACATATGAGGGCTTTTGTTTATGGGAACAGATGTACTTTTTAATGGTGCCTTTGACCATACCATAAAATGTACTGAACTCCCTCCTCCCCCACAAAAAAGTGAAATGTGAAAAAATGTGCTTGCGCCATGTTTGATGCTTTAACTTTTATGTAATTCACTCTTCAGTATAAATTATGTGTTATCTGTATTCTGCAGATTGCTATGATTCTGATGATACCAAATATACAGGGTTTTCATTACTTTCATTACAGGGTTTTAGTACTTTAAAAAAATTAAAACATTCTCTATTTCTTAAATTTTTGCTGCAGCGCCATTTTCTGTGACCAATAACTTTTCTGTTTTTACGCCTATGGATCAGAGTAAAGGCTATTTTTTTTGTGGGCTTAAGTGTATTTTTATTGGTACCATTTTAGCATGCATGCAACTTTTTCATGAATTTTTATTCCAAATTTTTGGGAATTGTACATGACCCAAAAAACTATATTTTGCTGTTTGAACTTTTTCCTCCTAAAGTGTTCAGCATACAGGATAAATGATGTTGTATTTTAATAGATTGGACTTTTATGGATACAACAATACCAATTATGTGTAACTTTTTTATTTTCCTATGTTTACATTTGTACTTGTAGTACCCCTAGACTATTTGTTCACTAGGGGACTCGATCACTTGTATTCCCTTCTGCTTTAAACAGTTAATGCAGAAGAGTGTACCAAGATGGCGGTTCAATTAATTACTTAATCAGGCTTCCAGCTGCCATGGGAACTGCATGCACCCCCATACCCATTTTCGTTGTGGAGTGGGCAACTAGAGGGAGGAATGGTGTACAGCACCGTTACTCATTCATTTAGACAATACGATTGCCGTGGTTAAACAGGGATCCGAGTCAGCTCTGATTCCTGCTGTTAGCGGCAGGTGTCAGCTGTAATTAAGAGCCGGCACCCATCGCCTAATGGAGTGGACTCAGCCTACTGCATTAGTCCTTACCAGCATGATGACGTAACTTTATGTTGCATGTCAATAACTGGTTAAAGAGGAGTTTAAAAAGACAAATCTTGGAGAAGCTTCAAGAGTCGAGTGCCATTATGCCACTGGTAAGGCAGAGATGGTTTAAAACCATCCCTGCCTTCACGATCGTTGTATATGCAGCGCTTCACAAGCGCCGTATATACTGATATACAGGAAGCTTCTTGCCTCTGGGCCCTGGCAGTCACGTGGGCTTGTTAGTTGCAGATACTGCTGGGTCTTTTCAGACCCAAATCAGCTATGAAGTCAGGACAGCAGAAAAAAAAAAGAGGCAACCAAGTGTCATGTCAGACCATTTGTAACCATATACATCAGCGTGGTCTGCATACTAGACAACCTGAACACACCACTTGGCACAGGCATCATCGTCTTGCATGGGCCAGGGAGCATCTACGCTGAATGAGGGACCGGTGGTCCTCAGTGCTGTTCAGTGATAAAGGTCGATTTACTCTGAGCAGAAATGATGGCTGCCAATGATGCTGGAGACTTCAAGGAGAGCGCTATGCATCAATTACATTAGGTACCAGCCAGGTAACCTTGCCAGTTGTCTAGCATGCAGACTACGCTGATGTAAATGGTTACGAATGGTTTGACATGATACTTTGTTGCTTCTCACCTCCCTTAAACGTGCCTGGAGTTGTGTGGCATTCATCATCCGGTTCCACACGGCATTATTTACAATGAAGCGGTCATCAGCGTGTGATGTAGCCAAAGGATGCCCACCTCTTTGCCTTTTTGTGACTCTTCCAGTCTCTGTATCTGTGTTACAACCTGCTGATGACACTCTGTGACACTCTCAGCTCAGTGGCCACTTCCATCTGAGAGCATCCTGCCTTGTAATGGTAAGGAACTGTTGATCAATTGTAAGGCATTGTCTTGGTCTCATGATGTCAAAATATGAACAGCATGATGAGGAGGACTGTTTAAATCCCAATTCAAACTGATCCCATACATGTATTGGGTGATTCAGGGATCAAACTCCTGTTGCAAATTTTACCATCAAGTTCCTTGTTAGAGATCAGCAAGTTGCTCCAAAGATCCAAATATCACTAACTTATTGTGATAGTGTATAAGTAAATCCACACCGTGAAGAAGTTGCTGGAATAACCCTATTAATAATAGTGCACCATTATTCCAATCCACTTACATTACAGATGTCATGTAACACTAATGCTAACTGACTGCCAGAAGGTCACATGACTGATGCCATGTTAAAGGGGCTTTGCCAGCACGTGCCTTATCTGCTAAGAAGCTAAAGTAAACAAGCCATGCTGAGCTAAGAGAGCGAGAGACACAGCCAGAGCACAGAGCCATGCATAAGGGATCGTGTGAAATGTTCACTCAAATAATCAAACTACAAGTAGTGGATTCTGTATACAAAAGACAACACCTTTTCTCCACAGCAGCTTGAAAGCTTCTTCATGTTCTCTGTCATCAGATAAAGCAGGGATCTACTCAGATAATCACACTACAACTAGTGGATTCTGTATACAAAACACAACATATTTCTACCCGGTGCCTTGAAAGCTTCTTCAGCTGCCTTTCATCAGATAAGAAGTGTGATCTGTGCAATCCCGGCCAGCAGCTCTTGTCAGGTCGTATCTAATAGAAGCTTTTAAGTAACTAAGGGCAGGTAAGGAAGCCTGTAGCTCTCTCAGGCTGCAATTTTTTTGTAATCACATATATTTAGAAAAGTGATTAATATACCCATTTTGGAGGATCCCACGTCAACATTACATCGTGGCAAAACCCCTTTAAGTCCATGCACGCCTTAACTGTGGACAGAAACGAGGGCTTTATCGGTCTTTGTTTTCCAGACAGGGGTCTTCTCTATGAAGAGGTCCAGGAGCAGAACTTTTAATACATGTATATGAGAAAATTGCATGTTTTTCTATCCTGTATGTAATAAATAGAAACAATATAAAATGGACAAGCCCTTTAAGTGCTAGTGATTTTAGCCTGGTAACAAGTGCCCATAAGGTTGTTGTAGCACTAATTTCAGTGGATGTCATTGGAGCCCCATATATCACTGCATAGTGGTCACCACTTATTACATTCTAAATTCTTCTCTGCAGAATATTTCCAGAGCCCAGACCGCTCCATTATTCTCTGCATTAGAGTAAGCCTCGCTACCTCAGCAAAGGTTAAAATCATGCTTACAATCTGACACTTTGCATAGTGTTTGTTAGTGTCTCGCAGCCCTCCCTCGTCAGCACCTACTTAGCTAATGCTGGAAAGAACGTGAAAAAAAAAAAAGCGTACTTGAATTTTATACAGGAGCAAAGCCGGTTGCCAGTGACGACGGTCATTTCAGGTAACGATGCTGCAGTGCTTTCCTTCAGCAGTCTGGCTGGTAAATAAAACCCAGCCTTTATGTTCCAAGCAGCTGGCAGGGTCAGGAGCGCTCCAAGCTGTTTGAGGGGAATTGGATGCCTTTGTCATTTCCTCTAAGGCTCTATAGTAAAAGGTGATGTGTAGAATACAGTGGAGTAAACGAACTTGTGTCAGAAATAACCAACTATATCTCCATAAAACCGTATGAAATTTTCTCACACTGATCCATAAATAGTGTTTGTCAGGCTGCCAATGAGCAGATGAA
This sequence comes from Phyllomedusa bahiana, assembly GCA_025379985.1. NCBI lineage: Eukaryota > Metazoa > Chordata > Amphibia > Anura > Hylidae > Phyllomedusa > Phyllomedusa bahiana. The sequence goes on along the minus strand of JAODAL010009633.1, from coordinate 45,082 downwards.
TCCGAGATTACTGTCATTGGAGACTGGAACAGGAGTTCTGCTAGAATATTGTAAACTCAGATGAACCAAGGACGCATTACAGTCTGGATTCTCTATATAGTAATGTGTAAGGATTTTTTTTTCATGCAACTGCAGCTTCTCTGGGAGGACTCCAACTATTTTTTTAGATTAAAAACATGGACTCTCCTATGACTGAGATCATAAAATCCTCACTAGGAGGCATTCTATGTTCCAAATATACTACAGCAGATAAATTTTTTTCCTTTTTGTTATACATTTGGGGATGAAACATTGAAAACATAAGACTATATCTTCAAGGCACACTAACCCTGTGTAAGAAGATACTTGAATCCACTTAGTGAAGAAGAGCTGCTGGCTGCCAAGACTATCCTCCTGAAGGGCTATTCTTTTAGGTAGGTCTTCGGTGTAGGAAGAAGGAATATATGATTTAAAGAGGAACTGTGTGTAACGGACCCGGACGTAGTAGTGGATCCTCTGGACCACCGCAAGCGATGGTGTAAGCCACGCCAGGGAGCGGAGTCTAAGTAGGTCCCGGTTTTCACCAGAGCCCGCCGCAAAGTGGGATGGACTTGCTGCGGGCGGGAGTCTACCAGGTCGCTACCCCTGACGTGACTTGCTTGCGGAGGCAGCCGAGGTGTAGCTTGAGGTACAAAATCGTAAGACAGGCTCATAGTCGGGGACAGGCAGAAGGTCATGACAGGCGGCTATGGTTCGTGGTCGTGGACAGGCAGAAGGTCCGGGCAGGCGGCAGAGGTTCGTGGTCAGGAGATGGTAGCAAACGGTACGGTACACGGTAGATCAGAACTAGACAACTGGGAACGCTTTCTCAATAGGCAAGGCACTAAAGATCCGGCAGGGAGTGGGCGGAAGTGCTCAGGTAATATAGAGGCAGCACCCGGCAATTAGCCAATTTCCGGTGCACTGGCCCTTTAAATTTCACAGAGCCGGCGCGTGCGCCCTAGAGCACGGGGACGCGCGCGGGCATCAGAAGGCTGCAGAGACACAGGAGCGCGGCTGGGTGAGTACCGGCGCGCAGGGGGACGAGTGCGCCCGTCGCCCGACACCTGGGCAGCGGCGGCACTCATCCTGGTAGCGGGGGCACAGGCAGAGCCGCGATGGCGCCCGCAGCCCGAGTTGTGGGCTGTGGCGCCGTTCGCAACACTGTGACATATTGTAACAAGTCTGTTCTCCATGAAATAACAATTCTGGAGCATCTTCTCTTATAACTCTGGTTTGTGCTGTTCCTCTGTTATTCCTTCTGGAAATATATTACTGAATCTGTCAACTGGGTGTTGCCAATTGGAGGTGTGTCTGATATTGTCTAATCAGTGCTGTGAACCCGTATGTGAAGGAACACACCCCTTTAAAAACTTGAATGGTAACACCCATCTGACAGATTCAGTATTACATTTGTAGAAGCAATAACAGAGGAACAGCGGTACCCAGAGTTATAAGAGAAGATGCTCCAGAATTGGTATTTCATAGGGATCAGAAGGATTTATGTAACATGTCCTCTTTAAAATAGGGTCAGTGTAGTGGTCTAATCAAAGTGGTACTTTTGGAACCTCCGTTCCAAAAAAGAGAGCCCAGAGAAGGTTAAAGAGGTGCTCCCACCATAGACTTTAATGTCATATTGATAGGGTGCCATCTAAGTGTGATAGATGTGGGTCCCACCTCTGGGACCCGCACTTATCTCAGGAATGGGGGCCTCCAAAAGTGCTGGCTCAGTAGAGAGAGCTGTTCACTCTTGCATTCTGTTCTATGGGAGTACAGCCAAACCCTGCTCTTATCTCTACTTGGAAATCCCATAGAATAGAATGGAGAGTGATATGCAAGCATGACTGGTTCTATATTTTGAGATGCCACTTTCGGGTGACCGTTCCTGAGAGAGGTGCAGGCCCAAAACTATTGCACTTTAATGGCATACCCTATCAATATGTCTTCAAAGTCTATGGTGGGAACAACCCTCTAATCTTTTGACCATAAATATTTTCTTTAACTGGAATGATACAGTTCAGACACTTCTATATCTCCTCCTGCTGTCTTCTGGTAATAACACCTTTATCATCATTATCTACTTAGACAATGCTTATCAAACTGAGGGGTGCACCTCAGCAAAACTGGGACGAGGGCAGTTTTCATAAAAATGATCAGAAGATGCATAGATGATTTTCTGGCTGCACCAATTGGGGCTAATGTTGATGTTTTATGTGGTTCACGAAACAAAAGCCAAGTCTAATCCAGGTTCTGATAGGTGAGGGCAGTACCAAGAGCGTTAAAAACCCTGCTGTAGATATTATATTTATTTATCAAGTTATTCCAGTTTTTGGTGTCAGCCAGGACACGCAGCAAATCTGCAGTAAAATTGGCAACTCTGTCAAGTTATTGTTAAATGAAATAAGTAAAAAGGTGCAAATTTCGGGCCAACTCTAGTTTTGCTCTTTGTAAATGTAAATACATTTTATGACAGTTTGATAAAATGCACCCCTTTTATCAAGGTCATTGTTTTACTCTACAAAAACATTAACAGAGACCCAGTAAACATTTCCAAGGTTTCCAATTGAATTTTTTTCCTTTTTCTTTGCCAATAAAAATCTTCACAGCCTTGTTACAATGAAACAGAACATTTTTTTTTAGCTCTAGAAGAAAGCTCTTTGACCTAAATTGAAGAATGGTCTGCTGCTACTACCTTACCTATATTCAGGTAATAATTTATTTTGTTTAAAGATCAAGTCTTGTCTTGGGTTTCTTTACTCATTGATAGGTTATAAATGTATTAAAGAACCCCAAATATTTTGTTTTTAACTCTTGGAATTTATGTCTCTGTGTGGATTCCACTAAATACCCGAACCCCAGCAAGTGAAAGACGCTAATGTGAAAATTTTTTATTTTACGATGCTTCTAGATATTGACTTGTCTCCTCTTTCTCTATTTTACTCTTCCTGTTGCTTTGTTACTTTCTCAAGTTCTGGGATTCTGGCTATTCTACTTTCCATGCTTTGGTACCACATTTCATCCCCTCAGCTGTACATCTGCTTGCCTCAATAATTCTAGTGCACTCTTCTCTATACTATGTTTTCCTAGCAGCTATTGCCTGTCATAGACTACTTACTTGATGGCACCTCATCATCTTTTGATACCAGCTGCATCCAGCAAAGAGGTAAATGCAACAACGTATATATTATCCTTGGCCATACAGAAGTATTTTCAAGAAAATATAGTAAGAACTAAGATAGTATCTGAAGGGGATTGGGTTTCCTAATCACTTATTTTCTGTCTGCATTCTTCTTGAGTTGTTTATAGATTTTAGTATGTACTAGTGGCTCCATCTAGTGTTTGCACTGAAATATTATGCCTTAGCAGTTAAGGATATTTTTTGTGACTAGCACATTAGGTTTTGGAATGACATGAAATGTATGTCACATCAGGACACCCCCTATCTATAGCCCTTTTAGGTGACATAGAAATAATAATACATACATGCATACATACATCATACATACATAATACAAACAAACATACATGCTCATACATGCACACTCACAAATAAAGGCTTTCAGTCACTAAGTAGGAATGTCTACTCCTAACCTACATGTAAGGATGGCCAACAGGTTGATACTGACCTTTGCCTAGAAGCCAAGTGTGCCACTCCTGCAGCCTCTATCAGGGATGTAACTACCAGGATAGCAGACGTAGCAGCTGCCCCAGGGCCTGCGCTCTTTGGGGGCCCGGCGCAGCTGCTACCGGGGTCCGCTACCCCGGTTTTTCCCGCTCCTGGGCCTGCCGGCAATGAACATACTAGTTCACTGCCGGTGGGCGGGGAGCTGAGGGGCCCGGCGCATACTGCCTTTGAACACTCGGTTCAGAGGCAGCGCTGCCTGGAGATAGCAGAGCGGAGCGCCGCCGCTATGCTACTTCCCCTGCCGGCTCGCTGTGATCATGTGGGCGGCGCCGTGATGTTACATCACCACGCCGCCCGCGCTGAGCAGAGAGGCTAGAGCACGGCACATCGGGGGAGCGTGGAGTGAGGTAAGTGATTTATTATTTTACCTGCCTTATAGCCTGCCTAAATAGCCCCCCTGACTATATACCCCCAGCCTACCTTTATACCCCAAGCCTGCCTGCATAACCCCCCAGCCTGCCTGCATAGCCTCCCTGCCTGCCTATATACCCCCCAGTCTACCTATATACCCCAGCCTGCCTATATAGCCCCCAGTCTGCCTATATAGCCCCCAGCCTGCCTGCATAGCCTCCCAGCCTACCTATATACTCCCCAGCCTGCCTATGTAGCCTCCCCCCAAGCCTGCCTACATAGCCCCCCAGCCTGCCTACATAGTCCCTCCCAAGCCTACCTATATAGCCCCCTAAAGCCTGCCTATATAGCTCTCTAAGTCTGCCTGCCTGAATAGCCCTATAGCCCCCGTGAACCCTGTCTGCCTATATAGCCCCTATAGCCCCCTAAAGCTTGTCTACCTATAAAGCCCCCAAAGCCTGCCTGTCTACTTATATGGGGCCCCTTTAGCTACCTAAACCCTACCTATATGGCCCCTATAGCTACCTAAACCCTGCCTGCCTATATGGGGACTCTATTGCCTACCTAAACCTTGCCTATTTGGGGCCCCATATATCCTTCTAAACCCTGCCTGCCTAAATGGACCCCCTATGCCAGGGGGGCAGGTGCTGGAAAATTCAGGATTCTAAGATATTTGTGTCTAAATCTCCAGGGACAAGTGGTCGGGAGATATCATGATGGCGGCCTGAACCGGATGCAGAACAAAGGGGAAAGTCAACGACTGGTCAGAGAAACGTCACCTGTGAGTCACAAGATGCAACTGCTTCAATCACTGTCTGCAGAGTCTGTGTACAACTGGTATGTACCACTTTATGGTCACTGTATGGTGGTTATATACAGTCTGCAGAGCCTGTGTACACTAGTATATACCACTATATGGTCATTATATGGCGGTACTATTGGTCTTTCTGTACTGATCAGTAATAGTGTAGGGGTATTATTCAGTCACTTTGTGGTTATGTTCTGGCGGTATAATCAGGTCCATATGTAGTAGCGCTATTGGTAATATTGGCTTTGGTATAGTGGGATTTGTTTGGTAGCAGTATGATTGTGATATGTATGGTGAGGTATTTGCCCCTTGTATTATCTACATTATCTAACAGCATGTCCTGGTAAATATTCGTGGTCAGGGAGGTGAGCGAGGGAGGGGGGTGTAGCGGGTCCCATCCAAACATTTGCTTTGGGGCCCAGGCTTCTCTAGTTACGCCCCTGGCCTCTATACTGCGGACTATACCAATTGTAAGGATGGCCACGTGGGGCACATGGCTGATGTTGGTATTATTTGGGTTTTTGCAAAGAGACTCTGATGAGTAAAGTAAAGTTTGGTGTTGCAGTAACAACGACAGGTACAACAATCTTAATGGTACTAGTAAAGAGGCTCTGTTCTTAAGATGTGGTATTACCTTCTGGTTCTAATGCATCACACACCAGTAATAAAGTCTCTAAACCCTATGTCAAAGGCTTTGCACACAGTCTTTAACTCAGGACGCAGCACTCTGTACATTGTACTGATGTAGTCTCCATTGTCACAGACATCAGTTATGTCACTGATATTCCACTGCTACACCAGAAGTCTGCTTCTCACTGCCTCTTTTGCTTATGCTTTCCAAAGTCAAATAGTAGCCACAGCAGGCTTCTCCATAGAAATTCAGCAAACCCAGCCAACAGTTCTGGCTGTCCTCTTGCTACAACCACTCTACCAGTGCTTTCTTCAACACAGACTCATTCTCTTCTTCTGTAAACTTCTTCATGCTTTCACAACAACCCACAATGGTTGGAATTGCCCATTTTATGTGGGCATGAGAATCTGTCCATGGACTAGTCATGAGGTCCCACTCACATTAATCATGGGCCAGCAGTGGGCTTGTCATGCTGACCCAACCTCTGGCTCCGTACTAGGTGGCATTGTTGGTCACCAGCAAGTCCAAAAACTGTGCTGGACCTGACAAAGCTGTTGTCTGGTACGGTTAGTATTACCAACATGTGGTCCTTTATAACTGTGAATTCAATGTGATCATTGGTAGGGAGTCGCTGCAGGTGAGCGGAGATCCCATTGAACAGACTGTGCACATTACCTTATTCACCTGTATCATCCACATTAATAAATCCATATCCTTTGGTCCGGTGGAACCAGACAACAAACCTTTCTTTTTTTCCTTTTGTATGTGCTCCACAAAGTTTCCCTCGTTCTCCAGAATGTCTCTTACATTACACTCCATTTACCACCACTGCTCCTCCCCTTGTCTGACCACTGTCAAGGAACCCTTATTTGCAGGAGTCTCCCGCACAATCCGGGAGAGTTGGTCAGTATGTTTTAACTGTTGCTCTAGAATTAATGAACAAAGGTGAAAATAAAATCACATTCATTGTCAACAGATGCCTCTCCATTGCTTAAGGATGGGCTAGCAAGAAGCAGATGAATACTACAAACACCTATACTCTAAATAGTAGTCACATTAATCTTGAACACATAGGTTTGCACAGAAAGACTTAAATTGGTCTTCTCACCATGCAGTTTCACAGAACCACAATCAGCTTTAGTCTCACACTTCTTAGTCAGGCTGTGGGTGGTTCTTTAGCAATGATTGACCTATCTTCTGTGCTATTCCTAGCGTAGCCTGTTAGTGACATAAGTACAGGAAGTTTGTATCCTGTAATGCAGAAGATTACACAGCTCTAATGGGTTACAGTTTGTTAGTAACAAAGATAAATGAGCACCTGTTCTAGAGATAACACACAGCAGGGAGTGACTCACCATGGTTGGACAGGGCTGCTGGAGTAATGAGAGCAGAGACAGTTGGTAACCTAGAGAAGCTTGTATAAACAAGCATGAGATAACATCTCCTCTATCTCCTAAACAAAGCAAAAGCAGAACAGTAATGTACACTGTTTGGTAATCTTCAGCATTTACCTTTGTCTACGTGTTTAAAGCTAATCCTTCTGGCGAGAAAATCCCTTTTTAAAGGATGTCCACTATAAAATTTCATGAAATTCGGGGCCATGATGGGCAAAAATAATTATACTTACCTAGCAGTTAGCTGCCACTGCCACACTGAAGCTCCCTACCAATCCACTTCTCTTCAATTCTAGGTTCTTGTCCTTGAGTGGAGGGGCTCACACTCCATTTGCTTACAATGTGAGCCTCTCCAGCATCTTCGGATCAGAAGTAAAGCGAAGCGGCGCACCGGGAACATCAAAGCAGCAGTGGTGAAGGACAGCTGGATAAGTACCAGTTTTTTCCCAACCTGGCCTCAATCTAACTGAATTTTTTATAGTGGACGAACCCTTTAAATCTGCAGGTGCCAGCATAGGTGAGTATAGCATTTTGTGAGTAAACAGCCATTCAGAAGAAATATTTACTGCAGTGACAAATACATTGGGAATAGATCTGTTACCGCTTTATGAGTTATTTTTATTGACAGAGTAAAATATAAAAATTTAGAAGTTTCCTGCAAAGCACTGGGACATATTGTGTGGATGGTGACTTGCAGAGTTTAATTTGGTACTTTAAAATAATAATTGATTTTAAAACATTTAAAATTCAGAGCTGCTTTGAAATTGTTTAGTGTCCTACCCCTTTTTGCAAAAATTTCATTGTTATTCGGGTAGACTATTTTTTATTTATAGTTTTAAAAAATGCCCAATTTGAAGTCACTTTGGGGCCCTGCTATAAAAAAAAACATTGGGGGGGGGCCCCTTGTGACGGGCCTTTGGTAAAACCTAGTTTTAAACCCTTTGATCATCCCTTGGCCTAAAGTTACCATAAAAAAAATTTGCTTTTGTATATGCTAGTTCCCAAATTACTTTTTTTAATTTAGTTAAAAAAACCCAAAACTTTTTAAAAGGGGAAAATTCCCTTTGGGGTTTTTGTTAAAACCTTTCTGAGAGCAGGATGTGAGGGAGGGGGGGTTTTTTTGGGGTTTATTATGAGGGGGAAAGAGAAGCTGAGTCGGGGTGTTAGGGTTATAGGGATAGAGGGGAGAAGCTGAGGCCCCCGGTATATAAAAGGGTTTAATATGAAAAGAGGGAAAAAGCTGAGCTCTGGTGATTTTATAGGGGTTTTGGGAAAGAGGGAGGAGCTAAAGCTCCTGTGATTATGGGGGTTATATGTTTGAAAGGCCGAAAAGGGTGAGGTCTGGGGATAATGGGGTTTATATGTTTGGGGGGGAAAAAAGTGAGAACAGGGGACATATGGGGGTTAAAATGTTAGAGAGAGAAGCTACCCTCTGTGGTTTATAGGGTGATTTAGGGGTTTTTGTGAAGCTGAGCTCTGTGGTATTTTGGGTGATAGATGGGAGGAGAGAAGCGGGAGCTCAAATGATATATAGGGTTATATGGAAAGAGGAGGAAAGCTGAGCCCTGGAATTTTGGGGGGTTATAGGGATAGGGAGAGGGGGCTGAAAAATCTTTTGATTATAGGGGTGATAGTAGAGGAGAGAACCCTGAGCTCTATGGATTTTAGGGTTTTTAAATAAAGGAGGAATCGGGGTTTTTGTGAAATTTTATGGTTATATGATTTAGAGGAGGGAACCTGAGCCCTCGGATATATAGGGTTTTAAAATAGAGGAGAGAACCCTGGCTCTGTGTTTAAAAGGGTTATATGATAGAGGAGAGAAGTGAGCTCTGTAATACATGGGTTAAATGTTAGAGGAGAGAAGCGGGAAGCTCTGTGATATATAGGGTTTTATGATAGGGGAGAAAAGCTGAGCTCTGTAAGATATAGGGTTATTGATAGGGGGAAAAAAAGCTGACCCTTTTGTGATTTTAATAGGGTTATATGATAGCAGGAGAAAAGTTAAAGGTCTGTGATATATGGGTTTTAATGTTTGAGGGAGAGAAGCTGAGCTCTGTGTATTAGGGTTATGTGATAGAGGGGGAGGAAGTTGAGTTTTTGTGATTATAGGTTTTTTTGATAGAGGAGAGAAGCTGGTCAAATGTTATTTTTGGGTTTAAATTATGATAGAGGGGTTTGAATCTGAGCTCTGTGGAAATTTAGGGTGATATGATAGAGGTGTGAAGCTGAGCTTGTGGTTATGGGGGTTATTGTGGGGTTTGAGAAGCTGAGCTTTTGATATTTTTTTAGGGTTATATGATAGAGGAGAGAACTGGCTATGTGATTTTATAGGGTTATTTTATAGAGGGAAAAAAAGCGAGCTTGTGATTTTTGGGGTTTTTGATAGCAGGAAGGAAGTGAGGGTCTGTGAAATATGGGGTTTTATATGAAAGAGGGAGAGAAGCTGGCTCTGTGTATTTGGGTTATGTGTTTTAAGAGGAGAGAAGTTGAGCTCTGTGATATATGGTTTATATGTTTAAAAGGAGAGAAGTATCTGTGTTTATTTTTGGGTTAAAAGTTTAGAGAAGAGAAGCTGAGCAAAAGTAAACTTTATAGGGTGAAGGTTAGAGGTGAGAAGCTGAGCTTTTTGGTATATAGGGTGATATGATAGGGTGTGAAGTTTTGAGCTCTTTGGTTTTATAGGGTGATATGATAGAGGTGAAAAAGCTGGGGCTCTATGATTATAGGGTTATATGATAAAAAAGAGAAGTTTGAGCTTTTGTGATTTTTTGGGTTATTTTGATAGAGGAGAGAAGCTGAGCTTGTGAAATATAGGGTTATATGTTTAGAAAAGAGAAGCTGAGCTCTGTAAATATATAGGGTTATATGTTTAGGGGAAAGAGAAGCTGACCCTCTGTGAATATAGGGTTATATGATAGAGGGGGGAGAAGCTGAGCTTGTGATTTATAGGGTTATATGATAGAGGGAGGAAAAGCTGATTTTCTGTGAAAATATAGGGTTATATGATAGGGAGAAAAGGGTGAGCTCTTTTGTATTTTAGGGTTATATGATAGAGGAGAAAAAGGCTGAGCTCTGTGTATATGGGGGTTATGGGATAGAGGGAAAAAGAAGCTGGCCTGTAAATCATGGGGTTTAATATGATAGAGGAGAGAAGCGGCTCCTGTGAATTTTGGGTTTTATAGGGAATAGAGGTGGAAGTGAGCTCTGTGATATTTTGGGTTTTTTGATAGTGGGGAAACCCGAGCCCCCTTGTGATATATAGGGTTTTGATAAAAGGGAAAGGGCCCCTGGCTCTGTGAAAAAATTTTGTGTTTAGATGATAGGAGAGGAGCTAGCTCTGGGGATATTTTGGGTTATATGATAGAGCAGAGAAGTAAAGATCTGTGTTACCATGGGGTTATATAATAGAGGAGCTTTGTGGGGTTTTCTGGGGCCGTTGAGTCAGGGGGTTTTGAGAAATTGGCCCTAAAAGGGTTTTTGGCTCAAGCAAAGCAAAGCAAGCAAAGAGTTACGAATGGTTGCCTACCTTTAGCTCACCTGCCATAATGAACAAACCAGTTCCCTTTTGTGCCTTTGTTTTGGGGAAAATTCCCCCAAAAATAGCATCCGCTTTCAGAAAATTTCCATAAAATTTCTAAAGGTGGGTAATTTCTCCCCCGGTTCAGCGGGGTGGGGAAAGGGGACAGATAATGAAGACATTTGACTTGTGCAACTCCATAACGATTGAACAAAAAGTTTCAGTTCTTCAGGACTCACCCCTACCATTATTTAGCAGTAATAAGACACCAACAATTAGATCATTATTTCAAAGGAGCTGTCCAACAATTGGGATATACATGTAGTACATATGTAGTAAAAGGATTGGAAGGTGTTTGAAAACATATACTTCATGGCCCCCGCATTCAATGCCTTGCTGAACGGGAGGGGATGCTGGGGAAGGTGGTGGGCTGAAACCATGTGGCGAATGTGACGGCATCAGTCAGGAATTTGGGGGGGGGAACTTTGTTACTGGGAGTGTGGGGGTTTTACAGGTCAGCTGTTTGTTTTATCAGATTTTTTTATCCCGCCCCCCAAACCCCCCAGACCATTGTTTTTAAATTCCAAAGGGGGAATGCCCGGGGGTTTTAAATTTTTGATGACCACTTCAAAATATTAAAAAATAATACTGTCAAATAAACCCGGGTTTTTGAAATAAAGCTTAGAAATAAACTACTATTAAACGGGGCAAATACTAGAATTTCCCTTTTTATAGGTTTTAAAATGTTTTTTTATTTATTCTTTTATATTTGAAATTTTATCTTTGTATGTTAAATATTATTTTTTTTTAATTTTAAATTTTAGTATCAACAAGCCCCTTTTTTTGGTTAAAGTTTTTTATAAACTTTTGAACACCTACGTTATTTTTTGGGGTACCTCATTGGACCTTCGGTGGGACCTTTTTCTTGGTCCATTACTAACATTTAATTTTTGGGTTGGGTTTCACTTTAAGGATCCGCTCTTTTGGGTTGTTTTTTTTATCTATATTTACCCCTATTAAGCGCCCCTTTTATTTCCCAACCCAAAGTTTTTTTTTTTAATTTTTTTTTTTTCTCTTTTATTTTAGGTTCAGTATTTTTAAAAAGCCAAATTTCCCGGTTAAAATTTTATACCGTTGTAAAAACCCCATTAGAAAAATTTTTTTTTGTATTTATTGGGTTCTTGTTTTGGGTCTTTTATATGGTTTATCAAAAAAATATACAAATGTTTAAACTGCTACAACATTTTGCTCTTTTTGGCTGTTTTTTTTTTAATTATAAAATACTGGGTTTTTGCGCCTTCAATGCCATTTTTTTGTTTGTTTTTGTTATTCAAGCCCCGGTCAGCCGGGGAAATTGCATTTTATTTTTTTGTGGTCGGCGCTGCCCAGCATGCGCGGGGTGACAGCGGGCTTTTCATATTGGTCTATGTTTTTTTTTAAATTTTTCTGTTTTTTTCTCCCCCTGTTATGTACATGCATGGGGCCCTTTTCCGGTATTGTTTGCCGGACCTTGTTTTTGGGTTCCCAAACAAACCCTTTTAAAAAATTTCTTTTTTTTTTTTTTTTTTTTTTTTTTTGGGCGTTTGCCCTAAGGGCTTGTGGTTTTGTAAAGGTGCTAATGGTGATATAATTGGGTCTATTTTGCCTTGGTATATATGTGGCTTGTGTTTTACTGAATTTGTTATGCTTGGGGGGGGGCCTTTTTCTCAGTAATCAGATCACGGGGGGGGGTCTGTTAAAATGACTTATCCCGGACCCCGGGCCTCTATCTTACCAGCCCTGTTTTTTCCCTCATTTTAAGGGGGGGTGAGGGTTTTTTTTTATTGCATACTTCTTGTTGGGTTTTTTCTTAGATGTTCCCCTATTGTTGTTTTAAAATGCAAAATTTTTTCCCCGTTTTGGAAACCCCGTAATTTGGGGGGAAAAAGCGTTTTGGGTTTTTGGGGAAAATTTTTTGCGTTATTGATTATTCCCCCTTTTTTTGACGCATCATTTAAAATTTTATAGTTTTTTTTAAAAATCAACGTATATTGCTGTTGTATTGTTATTTAACACAGCCTTTTTTTTTTTTTTTTTGTGCACTCCATTTTTTTGTATATTTTGTTTTTGTTTTGTTTTTTTTTTTTTTTTTTTTTTCTTTCCTTTTTTCTTTTTTGTAAATAGGGGGGCAGGGTTAGTTTTGGTTTTCCCGTTTGGGGGCGCCTTATTGGGGGGATTTTTCCCCTTTTTTGAGGTAGACAGGTCCTTGATAGGGTTTTTTTGAGGGTGTTTTTTCGTTTTCTTTCCCCAACTCTTATTCATTCTGATTAAAAGTTATGTTTTATGTATCTATTTTATAGGTTTTAAATACCTGTAGTTGTTTTGGTTTAAATTGTATTGGTATACCCAGAACTTCATTCCATTATATCAAGGGTTCTCTACACCTATACATCGTGCTTAAGTAGAGTACATGGTAGTGTTTGTGTTTTTGAAAGTGTAAAGGAAAGAAAATAAATCTTATTTACATAATGAATAAAGAAGCTATTACCATTTAAAGTTATTGTCATTGTGTGGAAAAGCCCTTACATTGCTATGTTTTGGATGTTTGGAGTTTACCATAGGGAAACACAGCAAACAATTGTTGTTTTACTGACCTGCACTGCTTGTGCTTTATATGTGTATATTGTGTATTTAGCAGTGAGAAGGGATTAAGATGGCTGGATATATTGTAATAGGCAGAGGCGCTTTAAAGGGGTTGTCTCACTACAAGCAGGCTCGGACTGGGCCGCCGGGGGATCGGTGAATCCCCCGGTGGGCCCCCCCGGCCCCGTGGGCCCCGGAGGCAGTGGCATCGCTCCCCGGGGCCCGTCCGCCGCATCCTGTCCCTGAACGCTCGGGCACTGCGTCCCGAGCGCTCAGAGACCGGGCCCGGTAGCCGGGGACTAAGGTCCCCAACTCCCGGGGCTGCGCGTAGAGGCCGGCGGAAGCTCGGAGCGAGAGTCAGGTGAGTTGATTTTTTTCTTTTCTTTTTTGTCTAACTACCTGAAGGTGTGCCCTGACTCTACGCTAAAGGGGGCCCTGACTCTACGCGAAAGGGGGCCCTGACTCTACGCTAAAGGGGGCCCTGACTCTACGCTAAAGGGGGCCCTGACTATGTACTAAAAGGGGGCCCTGACTATGTACTAAAAGGGGGCCCTGACTATGTACTAAAAGGGGGCCCTGACTACAAACTAAATAAAGGGGGCCCTAAAATACCATACAAATAGCTAAAGGAGGCCCCTAGTTGTCTGCTTACTACCTAAAGGAGGCCCCTAACTCCTTACTACCTAAAGAAGGCCCCTAACTGCCTATATACTACCTAAAGGAGGCCCCTAACTTCCTGTATATTACCTAAAGGAGGCCCCTAGATGACTGAATACTACCTAAAGGGAGGCCCCTAACTGCCTGTATACTACTTAAAGGGGGTCCCTAACTGCTTGCAGCCTATTTAAAGGGGGCCCTCACTGCTTGCAGCCTATTTAAAGGGGGCCCTAACTACCTACAGCTTACCTAACTGTGGGCAACCACCTATCTACAGCCTAACTAACTGGGATTCCCCCAACCTACCCCCAGCCTACCTAACTGGGGTCCACCAACCTAACTGTAGCCTAAACAACTTGCTAACTTGGGCCTGCCCTTTTCTACCTGGGTGCTATTTACCTACCCACCGTGGCTAAGTACCCACCAACCTACCAACTTATCCAGAGGGAGTCTACCTACCTAAATACGGTCTATCTAGTTATTTGGGGCCTTGCCCATTTGCCTACCTACCTAGTCACCTAAATTATGGCTTGTACCTGCTCTCTCTGTACCTACTTCCCTGGGAGGTTTGTACAGAGGTGGGAATAGGTAAAGAGATGCTGGAAAATGAGAATTCTAAGAAATTTGTGTGTAATTTCTGCAGGGATGAGTGGTGGCCGGGACAAGACATCATGGCGGTGTGGAACGGATGCAGAAGAAAAGGGAATAAGAGCGACTTTTTTTTTTTGCATACTTTTATCGGGTATAAATTTTTTTTTTTTTTTTTTTTTGTGGCATAATTTATTTTCTGACAAATATATGTAGCAACAGTAACCCTGCTGTTTTTTTCAGAGTAACTACATAAGCTGAACTTTGAGTGAACTAAATTTTTGGTTTGAAAATATATTGGTAATCAGGACAAGTGCTCTCCCTATTGTCCTCGGTAATGCAGTAATTCTAATTATCTTTTTAAAATTCTTTTATTTTAGAGATTAAGGTCATTTTCTAAAAATTGTTTTTAAATTTTCTATTTTTTTTTACAGTTGTTATTTATTTTTTCAACAAAAATGTAAGTTTTATTTTTTTTTAAAAAATTTTTTTTATGTTTTTTGAGTGATTGTAAAACTTTATTATAAAGGACAACATGCAGTGTGAAAATGAAACTGAGAAGCGGGTAGTCCTCGGGAAACGCGTTTGCTGTTTGCTTTTAATTTGACATTAAAAACATAAAATTTGGCTAGATGCCTATTCTCGTCCCTTATTTTATTTATTCTACCCCCTGCCTTAGCGTACCCAAGTTTTCTACTGAGTTTCCGCTTTCTATGGTGGGAGTGAAAACACAGTGGGTGACCCTGAGGAAGAGAACAAAATCATCAGAAGGACATCTTTGGTGAGTCCCCGATTTCAGGAGTTATTTTTTTTCTGTATTGGGATTTTAAATTTCCTGTAATGTGTGGGACCGAGCGGGTCTCCGCATTGGTTCCATATGGCGGTTGTAGGTTATACCCGAGCTTTGGGGTCTCCCCTCTAGGGTCCTAATGGCGGTGTTGTTTTACCCGCTGGTGTTGCACCCCATTGGTCTCCATATACAGTGTTGAGGTTATTCGGCCAGGGATGTGGGAGCGTACCGTGTCCCGATTGTAAAAGGGGAAACCCGATCCGTAAAGGAGTTACCTTTTCTTTTTTTGTGGTGATTATATTAGAAGGTGGGGAGGTGGTGCCAGGGAAACGGGGGGGATATTGTTTTTTTGGGGCCCGGGGGGGGGGGATATTGATGGAGCTACTTAGCCCCGTGTCTGATATGTTAGACTGAAAAATGTGTACTCATTGCTATTGTATACACAGTACAGTTCTGTTTTTCACATTGTATTATGTGGTAAAATGGGGGCATTTTGTCCCAGGGGGCCGGTAATTTTTTTATGTACAAGGGGGGGGGCCCCCGAGATCAACTCCCTGTGGGCCCCAGATCCCCAGTCCCACATGGCTATAAAGGGTTGCTTTTTTGTTTAAAGTCTTGCAAAAAACAAGCACTTTGCAATTAATAACTTAACAGTGTCTACCTATTCCTAGATTCTCCCCTTGTATGGTTGCATCAGCATCTGGGCGCTTAGCTACAGATTGTTCTATCTTCCGAAGGGTGCCAGAGCTGCTGCTATAGCGCGACCCGTGTCCTCACATCTCATAACCCCAAAGGGCAAATAGCCCTTTAAAACCCGAATTCAAAAATGAAACTGAGAAAACAGGACTGAGGTAAGATGAATCGATGTAGTGAGATAACCCCTTTAAGCACCACTGGAGAAGACCTGTAGCCAATCAGTGTGGAGGAGAAGGGAAGGACTGCGGTTTCCCATAAGAAAGAGCCTGCCATGTGCTAGTCCGTTAATGCAGTTCTGTGTTGATTTCAGTTCAGTGAGGTGCGTTCGGAATTCCAGCATTTGGGATTAGTTCCCCACTAGCCGGCAGTGAGGTGGACAAGCTGCAAGCATACTATCGGCTGAGTACCCACAGGTGGGAGGGAGAAAAGAAGCAGCAGAAAGGTAGATGGCAGAGAGCAGTGAGATGAGAATTTGAAGGATAGACTTGAGAACTGTACTGGGAGAGAAGAAGAGGGAGCGGTAGAGAGAAGGGGAGGCCTGATGTAATATCTTAGGTAGCGTACTAAGGTTCACATATATCCCGTAGACATATTTGCAGTCCTGCATGTTGAAGCTTGAAGCCGGAGCAAATGCCTGAGCAAAAGTTCTAATTGCTTGAGGTGCAATTTGGATATATGAAAAGAAGTAATGTGTACCTCAAGTGTACGGTCTACCTAAATTGTGCAAGATTATGACCTGCCTAAATTGCTGTGAGTAAAGCCTCCAAGGTCCCAAGCTGAAAGTCTCTGAGGTTCGTCCAGCACCAATACACTACACCTCCTAGCCATCCAACACCAGTAGGCCTGACACTCATGCACATCTGCTACCTAGGTATATCTACTTTCCTGCAGCTGGGACCAGCATCCATTACCATCGACCTCTTCTGTGCACCTAAATACTGACCTGCTGACCATATTATTCATTTTTACCAACCTACTCATGCTTAAAGCAGGACTACTGGCAACCAGGGTATGGGGGACCCTTCAGGACCCCGGGCCCACAATAATTAATAAACTCAATTTAAGTAGCTGTGAACTGCTGAAACGTCGGAAAAGAGCACAGCTGTACACTAAGGGCCACGTATAAAAAAAGTCTAGATCTAAAATTCATTTTGGGTTCCCCCACAGAAACCCAAAATCAGACACCCCTTTCTTTAAAAGTGCTCAAAAAAATTTAAAGGGGGGTCCTGTTTGGGTTTGCTAGGGGAAACAAAGTGAGTTTTAGACCTAGACAATTTTCTTACATATGGCCCTAAATGAACAGCTACATGGGTGGAGATCAGACTATCAGTGATTTTTAGGCCCCCCCTGGAAAAGGGTGGTTTATTACCATCCCGGCTTCTCATCGCTGTGCATCAGTGTTTGACAGGGGGGGGGGGGGGGTTATAACAGACTGGCAGGAAGCCTGTGTTGGCTCCCTACTCTTGGTGCCAGCAATCAAGCAAGTGTCTTTCTGACCTTATGTAGGGCACAATATGTAAAACAAAGTAAAAAAAACACACACAAAATTAAAATATCAATAAAATAAATACTAAGGACGCATCCCCCTGGCCGGTATTTGTCCTGTTTTGCGCCCGTCCCCACGGGGGGGGGGGAACAGCTTTTCTCCCGAGAGGGAGAAAAGCCCCCCCCTTCACATTGAAAAGCACCGATTCCGCCCCAAAAAACCGGGAAAAATTGCTTGCTCAATTTTTTCCCGCCCGGGGGAAAGCCTTTGCCGTGGGGACTGCTGCACAGGTTTTCCATAAGCACAATTGGTTTTCATTTTGGCCGTTTTTCAGGGGTCTAAAAACCCGAAAACCACTGAAAAAACCGTCCGAAAACCCTTCCCTGGGGACATCCCCAACACCAAATCACAACTTTACCCCCGAAACCCCTACAACCCCAAAAACACTTTATACACAATTGTAAAAATAAATGGGAAAAAGAAACACAATTATAAAACTTATTTTAATGCCACTTTTGCTGTTAAAAATAATTAAATAAGAAAAAAGAAAAACAATTTTTTTTACTATTTTAGCTCCTACTTAAAAAAAGAAAAAGAAAACGTAAAAATGACATCAAATAAAGCCTCAGATATAACGGAAAAAAGGCAAAAAGAATTAGTACAATAACTGAGTGCAAGAAAGCGTAATGTTTTCAAATCGGTGTGAAAAGGGAAAAAGGAAAATGTGCCCGGTTAGTTAGAAGGGGGTAACCGCCGGGGAAACGGGTTTAACACAATATATCGGGCCCCCAAGGTTAGTACAAGAAATTTGGAGCTGACTTTAGAATCTTAAGCAATACAGTAATCGAAATGTTTATTTTAACCCCTTTGGAGGGGGCCAAATCGCTAAAGGGGAGGGAATGGGGCCCCCACTCTGAAAACCCCCCCCTTTTCCCAAAAGTGAGTTTTGGGGGGAATTGTAAAAGGGGGGGGGGGGGGGGGGTGGGGGGGGGGGGGAAAACTTATACAACAAGGAAAAAGGGGTTTTGTTTTGTTAAAACTTTTTATAAGGGTTTTGGTTTAAAAAAACATTTTTAATTTTTTAGTTTTAAAAATAATTTTGCTTTTTTTTTTTTTTTTTTTTTTTGAAAGGGGGTTGGGGGCATGAGGTGGGTTTTTTAAAGGGTAAAAAATTGTTAGAAAAAAACCTTTGGGGGGAAAAAAAAAAAACACACAAATTTCATTGTTTTTTTAAATATTTTATATTTTTTGCTGAAAGAAAAAAATTTTAAGTTAATTTTTTGGGGGCTTTTGGGTTATGGTGAAAATATGTTAGTTTTTTTTTTTTTATGCTTTTTTTTAACTCGTTGAGCCAAATTTGGGCTTGTTTTGGGGGAATATTTTTTTTGGGAAAACATTATTGTGTATATGGGGACTTTTTTTAAATTAACAACCCTTTATGGGAAAAATGGAAAAAAAAAAGAATTTGAATTTTTAATTTTTATTTTTTTTGGGAAAAAACTTATTAAAGGGTTTGGTTGGTTTGGATTAAAGTAAATTTAAGTATTTGATACACTGGCAACTTAGTTGCCCTGGTTTTGTATTTCGAGTCATTATTTCGGAAACCCCCGACCCATCTCATGCTTTTACTGGGGGAAGGGAAATTTGTTATCCAAAATCCACTATACATGGCCCACCACCTCCTTAAATAGGGTGCAGTCATCCTTCCCTTTTGAAAAAAGCACCCCAAAGTATGATGTTTCCCCCTCCATTTTTCGGTTGGGACGGGTTTTTTGGGACTTTTACTTATTGTTCTTCTTCCTCGAACCGGGCGAGTGGATTCATAAAAAAGTTCTATTTTTGCTCATCTGCCCACATGCCCTTTTCCCCCCCATGCCTCCTCTGGACATCCAATGGGCACTGAAAAGCTTTAAACGGGCCTGGGCATGTCTGGCCCCGGGGCGGGGGACCTTACGTCCCCTGCTTGGATTTCTAACAGTAAACTTTGAGACCGGGGTCCCCCGTCTATTCAGGGTTTTTGACCCGTCCCCCCTGTGTACTTCTGGGCTGATTCCCGACCTTTTCGAATTACCTTTACCCATGAGGCGAGATCTTTAGGAACCCCCGCCTTAAGATCGCAGACTCTTTGTTTCTTCCTTTTCCCCCCAAAAATTGTGCCAGCAGGTTTTCCTTCCCACGCTGTGCCCATTGTCCGTATCCCCCCAAACCTTTTTGGCAGAACAGTTTTTTCCCTTGCCCCCTTTCCCCCAGCTTTTTTTGGGGTGGGCCCCTAAAATTGGGAGTTGATATTTTGCAGGGGTTCCTTTTTATACGGTAGTTTAAACGGGTCCCTTTAAAACCTGAAAGTGCAATAAGGGGGTTTTTAAAGGTTAACGCCCCGTAAGGAAAAATCTTTTTTGGTTTGGGAGGTAATACGGGTGGGGAAGGGGGCAAATAGGGTCGCTAGGGCCCACCCCTGCCTGTCCCCTAACCGGCAAGGGCCCCAATGCCGGGCTCCAGGTCGCCCGCCCCTCCTA
Source organism: Phyllomedusa bahiana (assembly GCA_025379985.1). Taxonomy (NCBI): domain Eukaryota; kingdom Metazoa; phylum Chordata; class Amphibia; order Anura; family Hylidae; genus Phyllomedusa; species Phyllomedusa bahiana. Next base: position 25,323 of record JAODAL010009633.1, on the reverse strand, counting down.
GCTCCGCGGTCCCCCTTTGTGCTGTCGTCCGCTGGAGCCATAACGCTGGGGGGGGGGGCTGAAGCGGAGGGGCCTTTCCTGCCCCCGCCAGGGGGGGCCCCCTTTGGCCCGTCGGCCCCTTTCTGCTCCCTAGCCCAATATTTTGTCACCCCAAGTGCCTCCTCAGCCCCCAAGCCCATCATGATTTTGCCCCGAGGGACTTTCCGAGGAGCTGCGCCCTTCAGTGTATAAGCGCCCATGCCCCAAAAAGGGCCCCGGGGGAAGCGGTAAGGGGTATAAAAAGTTTTTTTTTTTCTGCCTCAGTGCCCCCTATACTTTCCTGCCCCCTTGCCCCCCTATAGCTTTTCCTGCCTCAGTGCCCCCCATTGCTTTCCTGCCTCATTTCCCCCCATATCCTTCCCGCCTCAATGCCCCTATATACCTCCTGCCTCGGCCCCTATATCCTGCCTGCCTCGTCCCCTATATCCTGCCGCCTCTTGCCCCATATGCCCCTCCCTTTCCCCCTATATGCCTGCCCTGCCCCCTTATACTGCCTATGCCCTTATTGCCTGCCCCTCAGGGCCCCCTAATACCTCCTGCCTCATGCCCCCTAAACCTGCCTGCCTCATGCCCCTATATGCCTGCCTATGCCCCCATATGCCTGCCAGGGGCCCTATATTTTTATATTTTCTGCTTTTCTAAAGGGTTCAATTCTAAAACCTCCTGTTTAGGGCTTTATCTAATCCCAAAGCTGGGGGCAAACTATATCTGCCTAACTGGGGGCCCCATATATACCCGCTTTAGGGAAAATATAACCTGTTAAAGAAGGATACTAAACCTGCAGATAAGCTTCCTATTGAGGGGGGCTTATCCTTCCAATGAGGGGACTTTTAAACCTTTTAATAAGGAAATTCTGTAATGGGGGGATTCAAGGGGAAAATTTGTGTCCAAATCTGGGACGGGGGGGTATTGGGCGGAGAAATCAGCATAAGTGTGAACCGGGGGGAGAAGAAAAGGGAAGGTGAACGAGCGATCAGAAAAGCGTCCCGGGTGAGTCAATAAATGTAACGCAGGTTAATCACTTTTAAAGTCTGCAGAGCCCAACATACAACTGTACTTTCCACTTTCCGGCATGTATGTGGTAAAATACACTTTAGAGCCTTGTAAGCTGATTCACATGTGGGGGTCGGTTTGTCAGGTCTGGAGGATTTTTGTGAGCCTTTTGTGCCTTTCTAGTCCTTAAAATATTTATTTTCCTCACTGTGTGGATACCAAATATGTATAGTTTTTAATTTTATACTACTTTTGCACAATAAAAACAATTTAAAAGAATTCTGTTCTATTTTATATCATATTTGTATATAGCTTTTTTGTTTTGTTGATGTATTCATATTTGTGGTTATTTTATGCAAAACAAGAAGTAGATTGTATTGGAACTATTTTTGGTAACATGGGACATATTGATTAACTTTTATTTTATTTTACATTTTTTGGGTGTTGGGAAGGATGTAAAAAAAAAAGCAAAAGCAAATAGGATCAGTCACTGCCAGGCTCAGCGATCTTTAAGGGCACAGCTCTTGTGCCTGTGTGATTATCATGACATACTTATACATCTTGGAGCTTTAAGAGTTTAAAAGCAGAAGTACCCCCAAATTGATACCAATAAAAACTACATGTCCTACGAGAATGAGGCATTGTAAAGCTTCAACGCCAAAAAATGTAAAAGTTATTGACATCAATAAACGGTAATGTAAAGCACATTTAAAAATGTTTTTTTTCAAAAGTAGTAAAACGTTACGTAAACTTGGTATCATTGGAATGGTACACATTAAAGATAACATGTTGTTTATACCGCACAGTGAACTCACTAACTCACTCACTATCACCCCACAACTAAATATTTTTCTGCTTCCCCAGTGCATTACTGTCCGTGCCCCGCTGCCGAGCGGCACTGCGACCCACATGTCGGGTCGCAGGCGCGCTCGGTTCCCCGTCTGTCCCACAAGTCACTTGCCCGACCACGCTTCTGATTCAGCCTCGGTCCCGCGGCGCGCGCCGGCAGTGTTGAGTTTAACGGGCCAGTGCACCAGTAATTGGTTATTGTCGGTCACTGCCCCTATTTAAGCCAGCCCCTTCCTAGTGTCCTTGCCGGATCTTTAGTGCCATTAGCCTATTGAAAAAGCATTCCTAAAGCCTTGTTTTGATTACCGTGTACCGAACCGTTTGCCTTCGTCCTTCGACCACAAATCTTGCCGCCTGCCCTGACCTTCTGCCTGTCCACGACCTCGAACCATAGCCGTCTGCCCTGACCTTCTGCCTGTCCCCGACTACGAGCCTGCCTGATGATTCTGTACCACGCTATACCTCGGCTGCCTCCGCAAGCAAGTCACGTCAGGGGTAGCGACCTGGTAGACTCCCGCCGCAGCAAGTCCATCCCGCTTTTCGGCTGGCTCTGGTGAAAACCGGGACCTACTTATATTCCACTACCTGGCGTGGCTTACGCCATTGCTTGCGGTGGTCCAGTGGATCCACTACTGCAGACCGTGACAGTAAGATCCGGCCATGGATCCTGTCAAGGTATCTTTACCGAGCGTCGCCAACATCACCACCGTCGTGGTCAAGCAATCTCAACAGATCGCGCAGCAAGCGCAGCAGCTCGATCAGCTTTCCACTATGGTGCAGCAGCTCGTCGCCACTCAGCAGCAGCAGTCGGCTGCAGTGGTCTCTCCCGTGGTTGTCGCTCCAGTCGGTCCTAAACTCCGGTTGTCCATGCCGACAAAGTTTTTACAGAGACCCCAAGGCCTGCAGGGTCTTCATCACCCAGTGCTCCCTTCACGTGGAACTTATGGCTGGTCAGTTCCCTTCGGAAAGATCCAAGGTGGCCTTCGTGGTCAGTCTTCTCTCTGGAAAAGCCCTGGCCTGGGCGACTCCACTCTGGGACCGAGGCGATCCGGTCACTGCGGACCTAGCTACTTTCCTACAGGAGTTTCGCAGTGTCTTTGAAGAGCCTGCCTGGGCTTCGTCTGCTTAAACCGCCTTGTTGAACCTGCAGCAAGGGAACTCCTCCGTAGGTGACTACTCCGTGCAATTCCGCACACTAGCATCGGAGTTGGCTTGGAACGATGCTGCATTGTTCAAGAAAGGCCTCTCCAGCCAGATTAAGGATCCCCTCTCCACCCGGGATCCGCCATCTTCATTATGTGAGCTCATCCATCTGACAACCCGGATTGATATCTGTTTTGCGGAGAGACGTGAGGAGCTCCGCCTGGAGCAGGAACCGGTCCGAACCCGTCGTCTACCCAGTCTTGAGCTGGTGTTTCTATGGCCTCCACTGCCTCCTTCCCAGTCAGCCGTGGAAGAGGCCAAGCAAGTGGATAAAGCCCACCTGACTCCGCAGGAACTTGACCAACGGCGTAAGGAAAACCGATGTCTCTACTGCGGCAGCCCTGAACACCTCCTCAGGGGTTGCCTGGAGCGTCCATGGTGTCCGGGAGAACGAGCGCACCTAGGCTATGTGGGAGAGGCGTCTATAGGGGTGTGCAGTTCATCTCGTCTGAACATACCCGTCCTGGTCAGCACTGAAACTGGGATCCACTTTCAAGCTTCAGCGTTCTTGGACTCTGGTTCGGCTGGAAATTTCTTGGATGCTGCCCTGGTGTCTCAACACAATCTCCCCGTGGTTCCCTTGGAGAAACCTTTGCCCATCTCCTCCGTCAGTGGGGAGATCCTCAGCGATCCAGCCCATTACCGTACTGAGCCGTTGTCCTTTCAAGTGGGGGCACTTCATAAGGAGAAACTTTCGTTTTACGTGTTACCCCGGTCTTCCTCGTCCATCCTTCTGGGCCTTCCGTGGCTGCAACGCCATTCTCCGGAACTGAACTGGCAGAAGAGCGAAGTCCTGCGATGGGGACCAGAATGTCAGTCTCGCTGTTTGGTGGCACCTCGCCCGGTGCTTACTGCTTCTCCTGTGTTGTCCCAGCCTCTAGCAGGTCTTCCCGCTCAGTATCAAGAGTATGCTGACGTCTTCTCCGAGAAGCAAGCCGAGTCCCTGCCTCCTCATCGTCCCTATGACTGTTCCTATTGACCTTCTGCCGGAACATCTCCTCCACGGGGCAGGGTCTACCCTCTGTCTGGCCGGAGTCCGTGGCGATTGTCCGCCTACATCAAAGAGAATCTCCAGAAGGGGTTTATCCGGAAGTCCTCCTCTCCTGCTGGTGCTGGGTTCTTTTTCGTAACAAAGAAGGATGGATCCCTGCGTCCATGTCGATTACCCGGGTCTCAAACAAAATCACCATAAAGAATCGATACCCCTTGCCGCTGATTACCGGGCTTTTTGACCGGCTCCGCTGAGCCAAGATTTTCTCCAGACTGGACCTACGTGGAGCCTATAACCTGATTCGAATTCGTGAGGGAGACGAGTTGGAAGACAGCCTTCAACACTCATTGATGGCACTTCGAGTACCTGGTCATGCCCTTTGGTCTGTGCAATGCTCCTGCAGTTTTACAGGAGTTCGTCAACGACATATTCCGGGACCTCCTGTATTCCTGTGTCATTGTATATCTGGACGACATTCTAATCTTTTCCCCCGATCCGGAATCCCACGTCAGCCATGTATGTCAGGTCCTTCAGCGTTTGAAGGCTAACCGCCTCTACGCCAAACTCGAAAAATGTTTGTTCCATCAGCAAAGCCTTGCGTTCCTCGGCTACATTATTTCGGACAAGGGCCTACAGATGGATCCTGCCAAATTGTCTGCCGTTTTGCAGTGGCCACGACCCGTGGGCCTCCAAGCCATACAAAGGTTCCTGGGCTTCGCCAACTATTATAGACAGTTTGTGCCGCACTTCTCTTCACTGGTGTCTCCTATTGTGGCTTTAAACAAAAAAGGCAGTAATCCTAGGTTGTGGCCACCAGCCGCGGAAGAAGCTTTTCTCAAGCTGAAGTCTGCATTCGCCTCCGCCCCGGTACTCACACGACCGGACACAGAAAAGCCCTTCTTCTTGGAAGTCGATGCCTCCTCGGTGGGAGCCGGAGCTGTACTTTCTCAAAAAGGCCCCAAAGGCAAGACCCTCTCATGCGGTTTTTTCTCAAAAACCTTTTCGTCTGCTGAGCGAAATTACTCTATCGGAGACCGAGAATTGCTGGCCATCAAGCTAGCCCTATAAGAATGGAGCTATCTTCTGGAGGAGGCACGACACCCGGTCAATATTTACACCGACCACAAAAACCTCCTATACCTTCAGACGGCCCAGCGTCTAAATCCGCGCCAGCCACGATGGTCTCTATTCTTTTCCAGGTTTAACTTTCTTATTCATTTTCGCCCCACGGAGAAAATCGTCAAGGCCGATGCCCTCTCCCGTGCCTCTGACGTGGTAGGAGACGAACCAGCACCACGACATATTATCTCCCCCGAAAGGCTAATCTCTGCTGCCCCCATAGAATTGCAGCGTATTCCTCTGGGCAAGACTTATGTGTGCCTGGCTCTACGAAGGAAAATACTACATTGGGGACATTGCTCTTATGTGGCAGGACACCCGGGAGTGGAGAAATCTGTCTCTCTATTGGTGGCCCAGTCTGGCCAAAGACGTTCGTGAATTTGTGGAGTCGTGCACCTCGTGTGCCCGCAACAAGTCCTCCCATCAAGCCGGCAGGTCTGCTGCAGCCACTGCCTATTCCCGATTGTCCCTGGACCCACGTGGCCATGGATTTTATTAGGGACCTCCCGCCTTCCTCTGGTAATACCGTGATCTGGGTAGTCACAGATCGTTATTCTAAAATGTCCCATTTCGTTCCTCTGCCTGGTCTACCCTCTGCCCTCGTTTGGCCAGCGTATTTTTCCAGCATATTTTTCGGCTACATGGGCTGCCCCGCCATATTGTCTCTGATCGGGTGGTTCAATTTGTTTCAAGGTTCTGGCGCTCCCTTTGTAACCAGTTACAAGTAAAATTGGATTTTTCCTCGGCCTATCACCCTCAATCCAATGGGCAGGTGGAGAGGGTTAACCAGATACTGGGCACCTATCTGGGGCACTTTGTTTCTGCTCGTCAGGACGACTGGGCTAATCTTTTACCCTGGGCAGAATTTTCTTATAATTCGTTAGACTCCGAGTCTGCCGGTGCCGCCCCCTTTTTCATTGTGTACGGGCGACATCCTCGCCCACCCCTCCCCCCTCTAGGTGCCCTTTGAGGTCCCGACTGTGGAAGATTTAGTCCAGAACCTAATCGCCATGTGGAACCAGACACGCCAATCTCTACTCCAGGCTTCCGCTCGTAACAAAATACAAGCTGACAGAAAGCGAAGACCTTCTCCCATCTTCTCTCCGGGTGACAAGGTGAGGTTGTCGACAAAGTATATTCACCTCAAAATCCCTGGTTATAAGCTTGGTCCCCGGTTCTTGGACCGTTCGAGGTGCTGAAACGCCTAAACCCAGTGGCCTACAAGCTCCATCTGCCTCCCACTATGAGGGTCCCGAATTCCTTCCATGTCTCTTTTCTGAAGCCAGTCATCCTAAATCGTTTCTCTCGGAAAGATGTTCCCCCCACTCCGGAGGCTGACGCCACCAATGTCTTTACGATAAAGGAAATTCTGGACATGAAAACAATCAGAGGGAAGCGCCTGTTCCTCATTGACTGGAAGGGGTTCGGGCCCGAAGAAAGGTCCTGGGAACCAGAGGACAATATCCTGGACCGTAATGTTATCCGGAGATTCCTTCAGGCCAGAAAGAGTGGGGGGGCCAAAGGGAGGAGGTACTGTCACGGATGCCCCTGCGACTCTCGTCCTGGGTCGCAGGCGCATCTGCACCCCGCTGCCGAGCGGCGCTGTGACCCACATGTCGGGTCGCGGGAGCGCTCGGTCCCCCGTCTGTCCCACAAGTCACTTACCCGACCACGCTCCTTGGTTATTGCCGGTCACTGCCCCTATTTAAGCCAGCCCCTTCCTAGTGTCCTTGCTGGATCTTTAGTGCCATTAGCCTATTGAGAAAGCGTTCCTAAAGCCTTGTTCTGATTACTGTGTACCGAACCGTTTGCCTCCATCCTTTGACCACGAATCTTGCCGCCTGCCCAGACCTTCTGCCTGTCCACGACCTCGAACCATAGCCGCCTGCCCTGACCATCTGCCTGTCCCCGACTCCGAGCCTGCCTGACGATTCTGTACCACGTTATACCTCGGCTGCCTCCGCAAGCAAGTCACGTCAGGGGTAGCGACCTGGTAGACTCCCGGCGCAGCAAGTCCATCCCGCTTTACGGCGGGCTCTGGTGAAAACCGGGACCTACTTAGATTCTGCTCCCTGGCGTGGCTTATGCCATTGCTTGCGGTGGTCCAGTGGATCCACTACTACAGACCGTGACAATTACAAGCAGCATTGAACATTGCCAGTTAAATGTACAACTCATCTTGTAGGAAATACACCCTCATAGGGCTATAATAAAGTAAAAATATAGCTATGGCTCTTGGTAGGCGGGAGAGCTTATGTCACCTAAACGTTATCCAAGGCTCATATACACCATGACTTGTTTGCAAACACCCCCACTCTATTGTGTTCTCAACTAGCTACTTTTGTCAAATCACAGTTAATTAACATTTTGCTTGTTTGTGGTTTACACTGCTGTAAAAGTGCTGCAGTATATTCGGAGCTAAAAAAATACAGATTGTTATCATTTAAGAAAAGAGCTAAAAACCTCTGTATTTTTGTGAGTGTGAATGCAAGTGGTGCTGACATCTGTGGAAAAACAGCCACACAGTGAGGGGTTAATTTCCATACTGCGAACTCATAGGAATGATGGAGGTTTTAATGAGGAGGAGTATACTATAAAATAGCCCCCAAACTCCACCCCATTGTGTAATTTTATGTAGTTCAGTCTAGAATAATTTCAGTAGGGAGAGACAGTTGTGCAAAGGAAAAAATAAATCTACATTCTAAATCCTCACCTTCTCTGAAGACCTTTTGAGCTATTCTGTAGTGCAGAATGAAGGTATATCGAGACAACCAAGAGTCGGCAGAGCAAATCTGGTCCATAGAAACCAGAGCTCTATCAGCTGTAGAAGTTGAAAGAGCCCTGGCGGCTCAAAGGAAGGAAGGTATGTCCAGCACTTCAGACCTGTAAGCATGGGCTATCATATAGCCTAAAATCTTACTTGACAAGTCCTAGCACAGCTCATTAAGATGCTGTCAAGCCTTTTAATGGGGAGATGTACTCTGTGGAGCCATTTGACAACAGGTACTGTATATCGACATAGTCTTCTGGTGGAACCCCATCGCCTTTGTGGTTCATGCTTCATAGTTCAAATAACCTCCAGGTTAAAATTCTGTCTAAAGCCAACAGTGCGAGAAGATATAGATACTGGAAAAAAACATGTGGAATCATTATGGTTAGCGTGGGGCTCAGCTTGATGGTAGCACAGCACACAGTCTTTTACTTCTGTTTGGTAAGTTGGATTTTATGTAGCCACAAAACAAACTATCAAAACAAACATGTGGCTTGATTTCCGCCAGAAACAAAAAATGTAACACAGTCCATGTGCATAAGGTTAATCCACAGTCCAGCAGAGTTAGTCCACCTGCTAGCATGCAGGAAACATAATATTCCCAACCATTAAGTGGTCACAACCACAACAGCATGGTGTCACCTCCTTTCTTCCCAAGTCAACAACCCTCCTTCTGAGACCTACAGGCCCAGCCTTTATGGGGCTTGGCACAAGACTCACCTGGAGTGTGGGAATGGCCACTCCAGCAAAACCATTCTAACAGTACCAAGCGGAAGTAACCTAGGGCCACTGACACACCAACAGCCGGCTTACTTCACTGAAGCCAGGCACCTCAGTGACACATATCTGCCATCTATGAAAGCTCCTTGAACCTTTTTACATACCCCTCCTCTGACCAAAGTCAGGGTGTTGGGCAACTTCCACTCTCATGCAGTGAATCCTTGAGAGGACATCTGTGTCCCCCTGCAGCTTGTCCAGCCTATGTTTTACTGAGAATGAGAAGTCCTGGAGGGACAGAAACCAGTGGATGACTTCGCATTAATCCACTTTAGCAGGCCATGGTCTGACACCAGCCTGAACCTCCTTCCCAATAAATAGTATCGTAGGGAGTCTAGGGCCCACTTTATTGCCAGATATTCTCTCTCTACTATGGCATAGTTCTGTTCCGATAGTGACAGTTTCCTGCTCAAATATATTACTGGGTGCTCTTCCCTGTTTATTACTTGGGACATAACTGCACCCAAACCCATATCAGGGGCATCCGTTTAGACCACGAACTCACAGGAGAAATCTGGGGCTGCCAGCACAGGTTGCCTCCACAGGGCTTGTTTGAGCATTTGAAAAGTGTTCTCCACTTTAGGGGGTCACTTAATCATTGTGGCCTTTGTGCCCTTTTTCTGGTCGGTCAGAGGAACCACAATTGGGATGAACAATCCCCAGAAATTCCCCCGGAAACAATATTTGGAAATTCCCTGACTTGCTTCTTAGTAAGTGGATGGGACCAATTCTGAATGGCCTCCACTTTATTTAACTGGGGCTTAATTTCCCCTCTTCCCACTATGTACCCCAAGTACCTGACTTCCTCCATTCTAAGTGCACATTTGTTTGGGTTAACTGTAAACCCGGCCTTCCTTAAGGCATTTAGGATGGCCTGAACCAATTCGCCCAATCGAGGCTAAAGATGACAATGTCATCCAGGTATGCTGCCATATACTTTCGATAAGGATGTAGAATCTGATTTATGGCCCTTTGGAGTGTGGCAGAAGCCCCTTGCAACCAAATAGCATGCAGACAAACTGGAATGAACACTCAGGTGTGGAAAAAGCCATCTTCTCCTTAGCCTGTGTTGACAAGAGGATCTGCCAATAACCTTTCATAAGGTCAAAGGAGGTGATGTATCTTGCTGGCCCCAACCACTTGATCCACTCATCTATCCTGGGCATGGAGCGGTAGTCATTACAGAACTTCCTTTCCCCACTGGGCTTTGGCACTAGTGCAATGGGAATGGACTGCCCACTTTTGGACCTCTTAATCACTACCAGCTCTAGTATTCTATGAACCTCCTTAGCAACTACCTTCTGACAGGCTTCAGGGATTCAATACAGCCTTAGGTATACTCAGACCTGGGGATCCATGAGGTTCTCCTGTTCTATCACATTTGTAAGGCCTGGGGTCTCTGTGAACAGATCTATGTTCGACTGGAGTAGCTCCATACACTGTTGTTTCTGGGAGTGGGATAGGGTCTCTGCAATTTTTCACCTCAGACTTAGGTTGACTCATGAGGCAAGAGGTCTCAGGGGCTCTCTCTCTCCAGGGGTTTATTAGGTTGACATGATACACCTGGTAGGGCTTTTCCTTCATGGCTAATGGACCCTATAGTTGACCTCACCCATCTTTTCGATGATCTCTTAGGGACCCTGGGTAGAAATAATCTGCAGGCATCATATGTCCTAGGGGGAGAAAAACTTGGAGAATCGCTTGTTGAGAAAGATCTGGGCATTCTTGTAGATCATAGACTAGATGCAGTGTCAATCAGCTGACTCTAAGGCAAGTAGGATATTGGCGTGTATTAAAAGAGGCATGGACTCGCGGGACAAGGATGTAATTTTACTGCTATATAAAGCATTGGTGCAACCTCACTTAGAATATGCTGTTCAGTTCTGGGCTCCAGTTTATAGAAAAGATGTAATGGAGATAGAGAAAGTACGAAGACGAGCAACCAAACTTATAAGGGGAATGGAGCATCTTGGTTATGAGGAGAGGCTAGTAGAATTGAACTTATTTAGTCTTGAGAAAAGATGGCTTTGTGGGGACATCATTAATTTATTTAAATATATAAATAGTTCCTACAAAAAGTATGGGGAAAAATTATTTCAATTAAAGCTCCTTCAAAAGACAAGGGGACATTCCTTTCGGCTAGAGAATAAAGGATTCAATCTCCAGAGGAGAAAAGCGTTCTTCACTATAAGAACTGTAAATCTCTGGAATAGCCTTCCTGAGGAGCTGGTCACAGTTGGGAGTTTCAAGAAAGGCTTAGATATCTACCTGAAACTACCTGAAACTAAAGAATAATCATGCATATGTAGCTACGAAAATTCTGGATCCTGGCGGGGTGGACGGCTTTAAGGGTCAGAGTTTGATGTTTTCCCCTTTGTAGCAGATTGGTTTGCCTTGTGGGTTCCAGGGCATTCCCCAGTGGGAGCCTGTGCTTGAAATCCTTGTCTCCCTCCCTTAAACCACATTTTCCCCACCCTTGGTTGAACTTGAAGGACACGTGTCTTTTTTCAACCGTACCAACTATGTAACTATATTACAATCATTTTTTTCTCCACCGTATTTAATGAGGAAAATTACATTCTTGTTGATGAACAGAGGGATGAAGTAAACACTACCTTAAATGTTTCTTGTGTAACTCCGGAAGAAGTGCAGCTCTGCCTTAAGAAAATTAAAATAGACAAATCACCAGGTCCTCAGGATACCCCATGTCCTAAGGGAATTATGTAATGTCATAGACAGAGCCCCTATCTTTTAAATTTTATGGACTGTATAGTAATGGGTATGTCCCAAAGGATTGCCACATTAGCAATGTTGGTGCCAATATTCAAAAGGGTTAAAAAATTTATCCTGGAAACTATAAGCCGGTAAGCTTAACCTCTGTTGTGGGTAAAATGTTTGAAGGTTTTCTAAGAGATGCTATACTAGAGTATCTCACTAAAAGTAAATGTATAACGCCGTTCCAGCATGGGTTCATGAAGGATCGGTCCTGTCAAACTAATATTCTCAGCTTCTGTGAGGAAGTCAGTGCTAGACTGGATCGGGGTGAGGCACTGGATGTATATTTGGATTTTTCTAAAGCATTTGATACTGTGCCACATAAAAGGTGGGGAAGCAAAATACCACAACGGTCAGTATTGAGCCCTTTTCTCTTTAATATATTCATTAATGACCCCACAGAAGGATTGAATGGTAGAATATCAATCTTTGCAGATGATACTACACTGTATAAAGTAATTAACAGAATAGAGGATAATGTTATATTACAATTGGACCCCAGCCTAGTGCAGGGCTACAGTTTTGTTTCTGGTGTCCTTCGACAGCTCTTTGGTCTTCACTGTAGTGGAGTTTGGAGTGTGACTGTTTGAGGTTGTGGACAGGTGTCTTTTATACTGATAACAAGTTCAAACAGGTGCCATTACTACAGGTCATGAGTGGAGGACAGAGGAGCCTCTTAAATAAGTTGTTACAGGTCTGAGAGCCAGAAATCTTTCTTGTTTGTAGGTGACCAAATACCTATTTTAAACCATAATATGCAAATAAATTCTTTCCAAATCAGACAATGTGATTTTCGGTTTTTTTTTTTTTCTCATTTTGTCTCTCATAGTTGAGGTCTACCTATGATGTCAATTACAGGCCTCTCATCTTTTTAAGTGGAAGAACTTGCACAATTGGTGGCTGACTAAATACTTTTTTCCCCACTGTAATTATATCCGGAGAGATAATAGTGTAACATCATGTAAGACATAATGGATATAGTGCGACACCTTTTGCACATTGGCAGAATAGATGTCATTGTTAGGGAAATTCTCTCTGTGGTCAGAATGAAATATCTGAAACACACATGCATACATAAATAATGTATAGTAACTACAGGCAGTCCCCGGCTTACGTCGTTCCGACTTACGTCTGTCCCCTAGTTAAGAACGGGGACCGGAACGACACAAGGCAGGACAGCTGACAGCGTCCCAGGCGCTGCGGAGGGGCCCGGCGCGCTGGTCAGCAATCTCGCCGCTGCATGCGACTGGTCCCTGCCGCACTGCCATGGCACAGGCACCGGCGTTGTATGCTATGGCTTACGCGCCACCTCCACGAGCGGCAAAGAGCCGAATCCACTATTGCGGAGCATAGAGCGAGCGCTCCCTGCTCCACAATAGAACTCCGGAAGGGTCGCAAGCAGACGGAGGTCACCGGCACAGCAGCTGTGCGATGATCAGTCATGCTGCCTGGCATGCCAGATGACATCACCATCCGTGCCATCAAGACAGAGGAGCGTAGAGAAGACGTAGCCGTCAGGGAAAACCTCGGAGCAGCGGGAGTATACGAGGTGATTATTTGTATTTGTTATTCCTTAATAACCCCAGCCAGTACCATCTATGGGGGACATACCTGCCTATACCTATCTGTGAGGGACAATACTGTCCTATACCTATCTAAGGGAGACAACCTGCCTATACCTACCCTATGGGGGACATACCTGCTTAAACCTGCTATGGTGGACAATATACCTGCCTATGGGGGACATACTGCCTATTAACCAGCTATGGGGGACCTATACCTGCTATGGGGGACATACCTGCCTATTACCTGCTATGGGGACATATACCTGCCTAGTGGTGAGCATACCATGCCTAATTACCCTGCGATGGGGAACATATTATGTTATAACATTTAATTTAAAGCGCCAATGATTCCATGGCGCCTGTACGTTAGGGGGGTGGTCACATACATGATATGTCAAGTGATGTACAATAATTACAAAGACTGGACCTATAACTGGTACAGAGGGAAGAGAGGACCCTGCCCTCGCGGCAGGCGTTACAACCTACACGGAGGAGGTGAAGAGACATGGATGGGAGAGGGGCGACATGTTGTGGGGATAGTACAGTGACATAATAACCAACCTGTGGGGGACCTACCTGCTAAAGCCTGCAATGGGGACATACACCTGCCTATTACCTGCTATGGGGACATATACCTGCCAATGGGTGACATAACCTTCCTAATAACCCTGCTAGGGGACATATACCTACCTATTGGGGACATACCTGGCCTATTACCTCTATGGGGAACATTACCTACCTACCCTGGGGGGGACATACCGGCCTAACCAGCCTATGGAGGTACTTACCTGCCTATATCTGCTAAGAGGAACCTAATACCTGCCTATGAGGGGACCTAGTACCTGCCCACAGCTGCGTATGGGGTAATAATATACCTGCTAATTGGGACATATACCCTGCCTATAATTACACGCATACACCAATATAAAATACTAAATATATTGGTTCCGACTTACATACAAATTCAACTTAAGAACGAACCTACAGTCCCTAATCCGTATGTAACCCAGGGACTGCCTGTATATGTTTAGGACATATACACATGCAGTAACAGCAAACAACCAAATGGTGGCACAGAACTTTACAAAATGAAACAGCAGTTCCAAAGCTGAAACCCAAACTGGGAAATCGGCTTAACAGCTGATTGTCAGCATGTAATAATTAAAAGCAAAGGGTAACAGAGAGCCTGAAAAGCGCAAACTTGCTAAACAGAAACCTAAATTTTGATTTTACCTAAGCAGCAATAAAGATACAGAGAGCAAGACACAAATGAAACTGCTGAGCATAGTCACAAGACATGCATATAGTATATGCCTCCTCATTAAAACTTCCATCTGTCCTATCAGTTCGCAGGGTGGAGATTTACTCCATATTGTGCTGCTGGAAAGGACACTAGGGAATTCAGAATTACCATGATTCTTATTATTACATCTATAGTATTACCAAGAACTCTTGTATTAGAAAATTACATTGTTTACCAATTTATTTGGGAAAATAACTTTGGGAGGTTTTAAGTTTGGTTAACCATCTACATTGAATTAATTGATATGTTGGCATTGAAAGATGTTTATTATTTTTCAGAAAAGTTTTGCTTAAAGTTTGTTTTCCAAGTTCACCATAGACCTAAATACTAAGTAGTTACTTCTTTTTAGAAATTTAAAGGCCCCCTATGAGACTTAAGATTGCTACGGAATTTTTACCAAGCTCTAGGTATACATAGATGTGAGACATTTGTCATCTAAATTATCACATCATCCTTTAATCCCTTCCTGACAGCAAGAGCCATAACTTTTTATTTTTTCATCTGCACAGGCATATAAGGGCTTTTATTTTGTGGGACAAGATGTACTTTTTAATGCTATCATTGACATACCATATATTATACTGGAAAACTGAAAATAATTCTAAATGGGGAGAAAGTGAAATTAAAAAACAATTTTGCACATAGTTTGTAGGTCTGATTTTCCAGCTTTTTTAGGTATCATAATGTGTTATCTTTATTTTGTCAGGTTGATACAATTCCAGCAATACCAAATATGTAGTGTTTTAGTACTGTTAAAAAAATGCAAACATTCTTAAATTTGTGCTGCCGCACCAGTTTCCAATAAATTTTTTGTTCTTCCACCTATGAACCTGAGTGAGGGGCATTTTTTACAAACTGAAGTGTGCTTTTTATTTAACCCCTTAAGCCGAACGCCTGAAAAGTAGTTAATGACCAGAACATTTTTTTAGTTATGCCTCCTTGCGTTTCAAACAGTTTGTAACTTGTTTATTTTTTTCAATGATGAGGGCCGTTGTATGTAGGCCCATCGATTTTAATTCGACACAAGTTTTGTACTTATGGTGGAACAGTTTAAGTTTTACTTATAATAATAATTGCAGATATTTTTTTTTTTTTAAAAAACATTTTTATTTTTTACACATTCACATGGTCACGGCGTCGAGGATACCCAATATGTGTAGGTTATTTTTGTGCGTTAATTTAAGCCACAATATATCTTATTAAATATTTATTTTATTTTATTCATTATTTTTTTTATTTTTTAAAGAAAAAATCAATACAAAAATGGGACAATACTTACTCAAAAAAACACTAATGCCCAATTCATTGGGCTTGTGAACCGCTCAATGGCTGAACAAACATGAACCCATAGCTAGCAACAACTTTGCCATCTTATGCTGACTGGGAAAAAGATCAACATGTGCAGTCAAATTGCTAAGAGGCAAGATGCAAAACTGCTCACCAACTTTAACACCTATTCACACCAGCATGCAAAAAGCCGCAGTATAATGCATGTGGAGATTGGCACAGATGCAAAGTAACCAAATGAAAACAATCACTCATACAACAAAGGTCATGAGGGAGTGGTTGCCGGGTACTCATAAAAAACAATTGCATATATAAGGCGATCAAAAGTGTCCTAATTATAGATAAGTGTGGTACATCATCGCTGGCTTACAACCTATGTATGAAACCCATACTAATAACTCAGGGCGGGCAGCCAGTATTTTCTAAGTGTCCCAACACAACACATGCACACTCTGCTCCTCCAGCACTGATTGGGCAGATAAAAAGGGCATACTGGAAAAATCTTAAATATGAGGTAAAGTTTGGAATGGGGCCCCATATAACACAAGCACCAGAGAGCCTCATCACGGCTCCCTCATGTCTTGTGAGTCCCCTACACTAACAACTTTACAGAAAAAACATAACAGAACATGGGACATTATGTAACTCAAAAAAACACTCCAATTTCTTTTGGGGCTGTGTGAACCAGCTCATGCTGAACAAACATGAACCCAGTAGCTAGCAACTTTGCCACTTTAAGCAGACTGGGAAAAAGAGATCACATGTGCAGCATTGTGTACCACACGTATCCTATATTTATGGCACACTTTTGTAAAATCGCCTTATCATATGCAATGTAGTACCGCAACCACCTCCCTCATGCCCTGAGGTTGTATGAGTGATTGTTACATATGGTTACTTTGTCATCTGTGGTCAATCTCCCCATGCATTAACTGCGCTTTTTCTGCAGCTGGTGAGCATAGGTGGTTATAGTTGGTGGCAGTTTTTTCAACTTGCTCTAGCAATTAGCTGCACAATGGTGATCTTTTTCTCCAGTCAGCATAACAATGGCAAAGTTTTGCTAGCTACTGGGTTCATGTTTGTCAGGCCATTGATCTTTTTCACAAGCCCCAAAGAATTGGAGTGTTTTATTTTTTTTACACTTTTTATGGTTTTTTTACTTAGTTTTTCTACTCAAATGAAGGGAGAACTGTTTAACATTTTTTTTTTTTATATCCACTTAGTAATGTGTTAGCATATTCATATATGCTAATACATTATAATCAAAACACTCAAGAACTCACAGACACCATACAGTCCTCGGTACAGCCCCATTCTCCTCCCTCACCTGCCCTGACCTGGCTGTTAAGATGTTACCATGAAAACACTGCTTCATCCACCCTTGACAATGTTGGGCACCCACTCAACACACCGCACCACCAAGTCAGAACGCCGCAGCCAATGTGGCACACTACTCAGACCGCCATCTGCAGCGCGTTGCCAGGAGTGCGGAGCGTCTGCGAGAAAGTTCAAAGCTACCCCTGCAGACTTTCTCTAACTATAAATATCCATATTCTCAGGACTACCACATGCCCTTCACTGCGCCAAACAAAAATAGATCACCTCCCTCATCTCCACATTACCCAACAAAACCCCAAAATGCCATGTTTGAACCTTCAACTCCCACCTCAGGCCCAAAGCTCAGGCCCCGGTCACTGACCTCTGTGCTGAAGACCTGGCCACTCACTTCAAGACAAATTTTACAGTATCCGGCATAACATCTCATCTCAAAACCCAAGCAGACCATCCTGTCCCTGCCCTGCACATCCTAGTGGTCTGCTCTCAGCTTCTGACCCAACGACAGAAGGAAATGTCCAGACTTCTCCTGTCTGCTCGCGCCACCACCTGCCTTCTAGTGACCCGATTCCCTCCCACCTGTCCAGGCCTATTTCTCCAGCGATCCTCTCACACTTACTGCAATCTCAACATCTCCTCTCTCCACTTCTCGGGATCTTCCCATCCTCCTATAAACAGGCTACTATCCCACTTTACTAAAATAGCCCTCTCTGAACCATCCTGCGCTGCTAATTACCGACCGGTATCTAATCATGCCCTTCACTCTAAAATGCCGGAACACTATGGTCTTGACTCACCGTTTAATCCATTTTATTTTATCCTCTCCGCTAACCACTCTTCTCGATCCTCTACAATCAGGTTTCTGCCACCCTACACACTCCAACAGAAAACTGCTCGTAGATAAAGTCTCTAACGATCTCCACTACACCCTTCTAAATCTCAGGGAAAATACTCCGTTGTTTATTCTGCTGATCTCTCCTGCAGCATTTGACAGTGGTGTTACACCACTTCTCCTCAGCATGTCCGGGCACATGCCTTCCAGGACAACCGCTCTCCCTTGGTTCTCTTCCTACCTCTCTACCCGCCTTCTTCAGTGTCTCATTTGCAGGTTCTATCAAATCTTCTCCCACTCCTCTTCGTGTTGGGGTCCCGCAGGGGTTAGTATCTTTGTCCACTCCTCTTCACAAACAAATACAGCCCCCATTGGGCAAGACATCTAGTAGATTTGGCTTTCCAGTACACACCGGAACGCTGAATGACACCCAATTATACACCTCCACCCGTGACATCACTCCACCTTGCTACAAAACACCAGTGAGTGTCTGTCCCGCTGTCTCTGACATCATTCTTCTCTCTATCTCCCAAACTAAACCTACTAAAACTGAACTTCTTGTTTTTTTCCCCATCTACTTTTTACTCCTCTGAGTGGCACCACATAACAAGGCGGGCCGGTGTCTTGGGTTTGCAGATCGATCTGTGTTCCCCCTTAATCCAATCCCTTCCCGCCTTTCGCCTGCACCTCAAGAACATCTCCAGAATCGTCCTTTTTAAAGAACTCAAAACCCTCATTTTTGTCTTATTCATTCTCCTTGATTATTGTAACCCCGGTTATGGGTCTCCCATCCTTGCAAACTCTCCCCCCCCCCAACCTGTCCTGAATGCACCCGCCAGGTTACTTTCTCCCAGCGCTATACAATCCCCTCTACCCGGGGTCAGTCACTGCAGGTTGCCATCCAGTACAGAATACACATAAACAATTACTTTCATCCAAAAAGGCTCTCCACAGGCCCCAACCCCCCTCCCACCCCTCCTCACTCTGTCACCACCTGCCCCCCCTCCGAGACGTCAGAGGGTTTAAAGCAGGCAGACGGCCCCTCTTCCCCCTGCTAATCGTGGGCAATTTACGGAAAGGCATAATCAGTTTTTCCAAAATCCATCCTCAAGACCCACCAACAGGTCAATTTTCAGGTTTTCCCTTAGCTTTTCCAATGTAAATAATTGCATTTCAATCTGCGGGAGACCCCAAAACATGACCTGTTGGTGGGTCTTGAGGACTGGAAGTTTTGAGAAACACTGTCATAATAAGCTCTCGCCATGTGTTTATGATGTGTTGGGACTGGACAAATATGTGAGACAGACAGCTGGAGACTATGGTGACAGACAGTTGTGATTCACTTGGTTTGTGTACGCACAATACTTTCTATTTTGAAACTGTAATATGTATAAAAGGGAAAGGCATTTATTTTCTGAGAGACGGGTAATTTTCCCATGCAGTAGCTTTTGGGGGGGCCCCAAGATCCTTCCCCTTTTTGGGGCCCGGGCCCCCCCCCAGGCTAAGAGTAACAAAATAAAACTTCTTAAATTTTACCCCGGGTGTAAAAACCCCTTCGCTGTGCATAGGGTTTCAGAAAGTATATGCAGATGGGGTTTCTGTTGTTTTCGTCCAGGGCGGGAAAGGTAAATAGAAAATGTCCCTTTTGCAGTGGGGAAGCTTTCATAACCCTTTCCCACCCCACCATTTTTAACGGATCGGCCCCCAACTTCTCGGGGGGTCGATAGGATTGAGGAATGATCAAAATTTTCTAGATGCCAAAATTTGCTGGGGGTGTCAAAATTTTAAATGGGTTAACAGAGGTGTCCTTTGGGCAATAGCAGTTGACCCAGCCCCCATGTAGCAACTAAAAGGGAAAAGCCCCACATGTAGGACCTTCTGTGATATGACAGCCTTTATTTTTATGATCTTTTACATTGTTTTTTTTCTTCACTTTTTTTATTTATTTTTTTTACAGCAAACTTGGCACTAAAATAAGTTTTGTAATTTTGTTACTTTTCCATTACGAACATTTACTCATAGATGATACCAAGTTTTAGGGTAAGGGGGCGGTGGGAAATTTTAAAGTTTCAATTTGTTTTGGGTCCCTCTTTTGAGTTGCTGTATACACGTGATCGAGAGGCCGGGAGGGAAATAAACCTGTTTTCTGTCTTTTTTAGTGAAGAATCCAGCTATAGCCGGAAACAAGGCCTTTCATCCCAAAAATGTACAATTAGGCCTCGTTCACCCCGGCATTTTTCGGGGCGGGATTTGCCGACGGATTGAAAGATCGTCAATCCGTCGGCAAATCAGTCAGAAAAAAATAACAGCCTAAAATTTTTATTGATTTCAATTAAAAATAAGGGGTCGTCGTTTTACAAAAAGACGCGTATTTCCGTGCCGGAAGCCGCCCCGGATTGCGACGGCAATTCCCGGGCGGAAAAAAAAAAGTGCATGTCAATTTTTTAAAGGACGGGTTCCCACCTACAATTTATTGGAGATGGTAAACCCTCGGGGAAAACATTTTAAAATTTCTTTCCAAACTTTTGTGGAAAAATTTTTTGGGGAAATGATTTTCAACCCGATTTTAGAACGTAAATTTTCGATCAGGGAAAACCGATGTAAATAGTTTGAAAAAAACCGTTTAAGAAAGGCCTTAGGGCAAAACGTGCTCAATAAAACGGGACATTTTCCCGAAAATTGTGAAAAGAGAGAAAATGCAACGAGCAATTGACAGTAGGTTTAAAAAGCCCTTTTATATAGAATATTCCCCCCCCTTTTTTAGGAAAAGCACAAGCTAGTAAAACACCGCTGGTTTCCCGCGCTGTTCCCCCCTAAGAAGCAGGATTTTTGAGTATTAGGGTGACATGCATGAAAATTTTTGGGTGTTAAATTTAAAAGGGCTGTTTTTTCCATGGTTCTAAATTTTGCCCCGCCCCGCACGCCCCCCCGGGTCGGGGGGGCATAAAAAACACCGCAGGTGCTGCTCCTCGTTTGTGTTGATAAAATGTTTAAAGGAGATTGAACGAAACGACCCCGCAAATAGTTTTAGTCAAAGCCAAACCCCTCTGAGGCAAAAATGTTTTGTGGGCCTTTTTGAACCTGGGGGTGAAAACTTTTAAAAAAAACTTTTTTACCAAACATCTTTTTATACACAGTTGAATTGCATTTTTAAGACTATTTCATACTTTTGCCATTGGCAGCGCGTAACTCGTGAAGGAAGTCACATGTCCAAACTTCTTTGGGGAGTAATTGGGGTGTAGTAGGTGGTCCCGCACTAGGGGGATTAAAAAGGGGCCCAAAAAAAAAAGATTGAAAAAGGGTGATTAATTTTTTTAGGGCAAAAGGGGGGCAGTATTTCCAAAACTGCCCCAGGGTTTTTGAACTTGTTGCAAGCTGTTTGGGGAAAAAGTAACAGTAGCAAATTTGGGGAATTTAAATGAAATTTCAAACTGCAAAAGCAACCCTTTTGCCATTGATGGGGAAGGTTTAAGGCCGCTATTTAAAAGGGGAAGAAGGGGGCCCCAAAATTTATACAGCGGAGCAGCCCCCCAAAAGGGGGGACGGGATTTAAAATGTCTTGGCTAAAACCCCTTTTTAGTTGCCCCATGCCCAACCCATCGAGCCCCCTTTCATTTTTTCAGCGCACTAAAATGAAATGGAAAAGGGGGGCTCTGATTGGTTTGCTATGGGCAACAAATAAAGTCTTAGACCAAAAACACTTTTTTTATGGGGTTTCCCCAAAATGTCTAAAACAACAATTCAGTGAACCTTACTATGGATGGAGCTCTGCAAACCAGTAAAGGCTTAAATTTTTAATTGGACCTTAGCTGATTGACAAATGGACTTTGTGAGGTAACACATCAGAGAACAAACGCCGTGCAACCAGTACTGTAAGGATACAAGCTGGTGGTAGCAGTGTTAGGCTATGTCTACACTGCATCAGAGAAAAAACGGCCCCAAAAGCGGCCGTTCTTTCTCTGATGCAGAACCGCGGCTTTTGTCACGCTTTGTGCAAAAGCCGCGGCCACTTCTCGTTTTCCCGACGTCCCCCATACAATAGCATTGTATGGGAAGACGTCAAGAAAACGAGAAGCACCGGCGTATTATACAACATGTTGTATAATACGCCGCTGCCGAAAGACGGGCAGAGAAAAGACGAGCTGTGTAGACAGCAACTCGTCTTTTCTATTGCCGTCTATGGCACCACACTGACGATGGTATCTGCGGCGCTTTTAAAAAACAAAAAGCGCGGAGATACGATCGTAATCCTGTGCAGTGTGGACATAGCCTTAGGTTCTAGGGAATGTCTCCATAACATTTCCTGGCCCCACTCATCCATGTGAAAAGCAGTCTCAGCTGATATGGTACATATCCATCCTTGCAAATCACGTAGACTCATACATGCTGATTGTCTTATCTGGGGCAGATGGGATCTTCTACCAAGACCATGTGACTTGTCACACAGCTAGAAATGTCTGACATTGGTTGAAATAGCATGACAAAGATTTCAGAGTACAATCCTGGCCCTCTAGTTGCCCAAACGTGAGCCCAATTGAGCATCTATGGTACCACTTCAATTGCTATATTGCCTTTATGGATCCTCCTCCAGAAGCTGTGTGGTGCAGTCAACCTGGCTCCAGATACCTAAGTGAGTTACTCCTAGCCCGTCTAGCTACTGTCCCTGCTTCACACTCTAGATATTAGCTGCTGGTCATAATAATGTGACTAGACTGTATCTGTTTTGAGAAAGCTGCATGAAAATGTAATTAAAATGGCTGAAACATGTGACTCACTGCATTTGCCTTCTGGGCTGTGGCATGCTCCATCAGATGCTATGCTTCTGAGATATTCTCCATACAAGCATTAGTGCTTGAGAAAATGTGACATATTACAGAGCTATCGAGACCCTCTATTCCAGAATGTAGGCTCTGCCATAGGTACAAACTACCCATCAAACAAAAGATGAGACCACGCATTGTGCAATGTTCTACATTGTAAAAACGTACACATTATCAAAAATGAAATAAACACAAAGCAGGTGCTGTTTATTCACAAAAGGTCCAACCATGTTTTATTCTTATTATACACTGATAAATAGATCTGATTGGGACATGGCAGTGCTCGAAAACTGGTAACATTTGTCTCCAAAACAAAATGAAAAGTGAAAAAATAGCTCACAACAATTATACAGTTATCCAGGGCATGGTGCCCAGAGATTGGCACAATAGTGGGAAGAAGTGTCCATGAATGTATATTACACTGGTGCATTTATGAAAACTAGCTAACCCTCAGTACTCAAAACCATAGTCTGATTTTTAGAAAAATAATCTGTTGTGGAGTTAACTGTTGTGGAGTCTATAAACGTCACACAAATGTACAGCAGTGGTCTCGGTTCATGGGCGATACCACCGTCCCATAAGTCAACCCTCCTCCCCGCTCATGGGATACAACACGAGCCCACTGGCCATGCCACCATCACATCATCACTCTGAAATTTCAGTTTCTTCAAAACTGTTGGATGGATGCGCTCCTGCCTCTGAAGGTATCCTCAAACCTATTTATTTAAGGACCATAATTTTAGAACAGGGTTGTCCCAATTGTGGTTTTGAGACCAAATAGTGACCTGTTGTACTTGTCTTGTTTTTACCTATATGCATAAAAAATAGGTTCCGCCAAAAAACGTTCGCTCCTCCACATCCCTTCGCCCATCATATAGTTAACATTAGTGTAACTGCTGTAAACATACAAGCTCAGAGGAAATGTGTCCATATTCTTGTGTCATCTTTTCTCAATCAGTCCCTTTATAATCCTCATTTTCACATACTCACAAATTGCCTGAGGGCACCAGAGTCACCCACTGCCATGACGTCTCTTCAAATCTTTAAAAAGGACCTGTGACATCTCCTCACCTGTGATTTTTTTTTTTTTAGTAAATCCTTGTGTTCCCTGTGAAATACCAATTCTGGAGCATATTCTCTTATAAATCTTTGTTGTGCTGTTGCTCTGTTATCCCTTCTAGGAATGTATTACTGAATCTGTCAGCTGGGTGTTACCATTCCAGTTTTCAAAGGGGCATGTCCCTGCACAAACTGTCAGCACTGATTGGAAAATGTCAGACAGGGCAAGGACATCCGTTTAATTGGCTCCACCCAACTGACAGATTAAGTAATACATTTCTAGAAGCAATACCAGGGGAACCACACAGCACAGAGAAATGAGGAACGATGCTCTAGAACTGATAATTCACAGGGAACACAGACAAGTTAGGAATGACTATGTCTTCTTTATATGCATTTGTCAATACAATTGACGTGCTCCCTTTTTAAACCCAAAAACATGTGTATTTTTGGGTTAGACCCATCATTATTTTGACCTATAAGACATCTATTAAAACTTTAGCTGTCATTTGGACTAATACATCCAACATTCGTAAGTATGTATGAAAGTGTCTCACAGCACCTTATAAAAATGTCCCATTGTAAGACACATTTATGTGACAAAAATTTGTTTCAGCCTCACCGCTATGACATTACATGGCATGGATTAGTCCGACACTTTGTGCCACATTCATAAATGTGTCTAATCTTATGAATCTGGTGCGACACGTCCCCTAGGATTTGGTGCATACAAAATTGTTGAGGGTGTCAGACATGTGCCAGCTTTTGCAGAAAGAGCTTTCAAAAAGGGGCAATTTCAGGTTTTTTTGCCACAAATCACAGAAAAGAAAATTGGCACAGCCCTATTCATACATGTTTCCCGTTTGCCGGAGTCTAGGGTGATATAGAGAAGGAGTCATACAGTTGAAACCAGAAGTTTACATACACTATATACAAAACACACATGATGTTATTCTCATTATCTGAATGAAATCGAATAAACCTTACTTGTTTTAGGGCAAATTTGAAACCCGAAATTTTTTTAATGCGGATCCAGAATTTGAGAGAAAAAATTTTTAAAAATTTTTTTTTTATTACTTTCTGCAAAGTCAAAAATTTTTCATACTTTTCATTAGTATTTGGGGCTTACCCTTTAAACTGTATGATTGGGGTTTAAAAAAATTTGGGTCTCTTTCCACAACTTGCCAAAAGTTGGGAGAATTTTGGGCCCCTTTCTCCTGACCCGAACTGTGTAACGAGCCATGTTTGTGGACCCTTTCTCGCACCTGCCTTTCAACTTTGCCCATAAATTTTTAATAGGATTTAAATCAGGGCTTTGTGATGGCCACTCCAAATCATTGACTTGGGTTTTCCTTTAAGCCCCTTTGTAACCCTTTTTTGGGATATGCTTTGGGTCTTTTCCGTTTTGGAAGACCCTTTTTTACCCAAGCCTAACTTCCCCGGGTGATGTCTTGAGATATTGCTTCAGATTGTAACATAATCTTTTTCTTTATGATGCCATTTTTTTTGAAGTCAACCAGTCCCTCCTCCAAAAAACAAACCCCACAACAATGCAGCCACCCCCATGTTTCACAGTTGGGGTGGTGTTCTTAGGCTTCCAAACTTC